>JASDQU011441759.1:35719-46054 GCA_032191745.1 Picea mariana
TGTATATAGAGCAACCCCAAGGATTTGAAGTTGAAGATAGTGATCCAGAATCAGATCCAGAAGCCTGACAGGGCTTAAAAATGCTCAAAAATGAAAGTGCTTGAAATCCAACGAAACCATCTCGTCTCGTCTTCCTGATTCCGGCGGTATATTTACTTCGTCAAACGGGCTCTGTATGCGAAAGATATCGCGTTCTGTCTGAAAAGATAAACAGGCAAAAAAAGGGGATGATTGTACAGTCCATACAGTGCCACGTGGCATGCTGACTGTACAGGTTGTACAGCCGTATAGATGACATGGCAACTCCTGGAGGCAACACAAGGCAGGTCAATGTGGCGTATGGGCAGACAACTGGACCAATCTATGGGTGACAGGTGTCACCACTGTAAGGGTGACACGTGGCACAGGATGACGTCAGCAGCTGACTGAGTAGGTGATGTGGCGTACGGTATTTGATGATGTGGCAGACACATGGCAGACTGACAGGGAAGTATGGTGACAGGTGACAGGTGATGTGGACCATTCGACAATTGACACTTGGCAGTTTGTGGTTGGTGGTTGATGTGCCACGTGGCCCAGTCATGGGCTGCCACGTGGCACCCTATGGTTGGTTCATGGGTTTTTTTGTAAAAGTTTATGGTTTTCCCCGGGGTCCAACCCCTGACCTATTTCCGGGCAATGGACTGGTAGGACCGGGCTAACCGCCCGGGTCACTAGTGTTCCTTGTTAACTATACGGGAATAAAAATATTTGAATTTGGTTAAATTTTCAATCGGCGGGGGAAAGGGTCGGGGCTTAGCCCCAGCCCACGGTTCAATGTACTATACACACAACCATGGTTCAACGCACGAGAGGTTTAAACTGGCGCGGGAGTTCAGGATAGGGACTAGCCCTTAGTTCCTGGGCGGTCCCATATGACCCGGAACCGTTACCACACAGAGCGCGGGGGGGTTATATTTGTTAACGCRTGGACCTATGCCAACGTGCCACRGGAACCAGGAGCCAACAGAGAAAGGGCCAGCGCATGGGCGCGTGGACACATGGAGGCGCCCAAGTGACCGGGGGCGCACCAAAAGGGGGCTGTGCCCATAAATTTATATGTAAATGGTTTTTTTACTATAGTTTTGGATTTTCAAAGATTATATGCCTATTATTAATTGATTTTCTCCATTTTTGGGAGATATTGGGCATTTTTGGAGCCCAAATTTTGGGAGGAAGTTGGGGATGGATAACCAACTTCCGATCTATATCAACCAGGTCTAATTGAGGCCATGGAGGACAGTGAAGAGAAGAGTTATGTTGAAGGGAATCCAAGCCAAATCCATTTTTATGCAAGGAAGCTATTGAGGAGCAGACGCTTGCAGGCCATTTCTGGGAGCTCCGGACGTCCGTTTTGCATGCTGTTTTCTTTGCAGGGTTCTAGAGATATGGAAGAACATGACCAGATCAGTCTTGTAGCCAATTGACACTGTTGCGATGTACTTTTGAGCTTTTGAACAGAAATAAAGAAGCCTCCCCCACAGAGACAAAGGCCCGGAGACATAGGCAACGTTGTGCCGAACTCTGTTATCAATCCTCGTGTTATGGTTTGTTGTTTATTACTTCATTTCAGATATGCATATGTGTATATGGCTGTCATAATTCCTCTTCTTTCCTCATTCTTTCATTAAGTTTCTCAAATGGTTAATTAACACATGCAAAATTAAAACTCAACCATAGTCATTAAAAGATCCTACGGATCAAGTGGTATCAAAGCTAGTTGATGTTTGGATTTGAGTTTTGCATGTTAATCAGGGAAAAACTACAGCGTGGTGAAGACGAGCTTGTTGCAGAGAATCCATTAATTGGATTGAGAAAGAGAGATTCTCACAGCAAGAAGATGGCATCGGAAGAAGGGATTTCTCAGGATGAGAAAGAGTTCCGGAAAACATTCCTTGCTATGTTAGAGATGGTGAAAGTTTTGTACGAGGATTACCTGGAACGAAAGAGACCAGTTTTGGGTGAAACTTCAAAGGGAAAAAGTGAAGAGGAAGAGGATCATCCTCAGATTCCTTCTTCACCTCCATCAACACCTCCTTCTTCTCCTTCTTCTTCAAGTTCAAGTTCTAAATCTAATGTAAAGAAAAATGTTCATAAGAATAAGAATGAAATGCCATTGTTAAAACTTGATGTAAAATTTGAGTTGCCCATATATGATGGTGAAGTAAATGTAGAAAAACTTGACAATTGGATCAGGCAGATGGAGTTATACTGCAGTGTGCAAAAGATCAAGGATGATGCCACACAAATCAAGTTGGCATCTTTGAGACTTGCAGGTACAGCTCTTATCTGGTGGCAAAGAAAGCTGCAAAAGGGAACACAACATGTGGGTAATGTATTTCCATCATGGAAGAGTTTCATTTATGCACTTAGGAAACAATTCTATCCTTTGGGTTATAAAGAAAAAGCATTAATTGAATGATAATCTTTAAAACTAAGAAAATGACAAACAATGCAAGAATACACCGATGGATTTCGAAAAATGGAATTAATGTTAGACATTCCTTTGCAAACACAAGAAACTCTGATGAAGTATATAGGAGGTTTACTTGCACATATTAGAAACACTGTTTTCATGTTTGGACCCACTAACCTTGATGAGGTTTATGTTCAAGCTATGTATATTGAAGCAGGGAAAGCAAGTGTGTCAGGGGAATCATCGTCTTCAAGGAAAGAGGACAAGAGGAAAATGCATGGCAAGAATTCAAATGCAGTGACGAGGAAGGAAGGAAAACCCTCTTGCAAGCATTGCAAGAAAGAGGGACATGATGAGGACAAATGTTGGAAATTGCATCCCGAGAAGAGGCCAAAGTGGTTCAAAGAAAAGAAGGGAACGCGAACAGTGGAAACGACATCAAAACCCACAGACTTTGGATCGGATTCAGGTGATGAATCAAAGATTTCATTGGTTGGTATGACAGGTAAACTTGGTGAAGACATTGATTGTAGAAACAACTTGTTTCATATAAGGGTAATCATGCGACACACTAAGATAGACACATTAATCAACAGTGGATCTCAATCTAATATAATCTCAGAAGGATTGGTTAAGCAATTGGGATTAAAAACACAACTACATCATAATCCTTACACACTTAAATGGATAAGCAATCATCACCAAATGCACATAACAAAGTAGTGCACAATCAAATTTGCAATTTCATCTTAGTATGTGGACGAAGTAACATGTGATGTAGCGTCGTTAAGAGAATGTGGAATGGTCTTAGGTAGTCCATACTTATATGATCGTAAGGCAATCTTCTACAAGACAAAGAATCAATATCAATTCACTAAAGCAGGTCAAGATTATGTGGTTCATGCTCATCATGTTAAAGAAAATAAAACACTTCAAACAATGGAACAATTAAAGAAGGTAGTGCAAGCAAGCAACAAACCAATAATTGTTTCAAATGAAGTAACTGATCTTAAGAAAGAACAAGACATGATTGTTGAATGGAAAATCAATCATAAGTTGCTTCAAGATAAGCTCATGTCATGCAGATATTTCAAGTATATCAGCTCATTTGCAGTCGTCTTTTTGATACTGTCATTAATAATGTTTTCTACATGGATGATAGTGGCTTCAGTAAGATGTAACAGGGTTCAAATGGCTAACAATATACTGTTAGCTGTCATGATTGTGTTACAGTTGATCTTGATGAGACAGGTGCATAGGACAGAGTTCAGAGACAACGAACAAGCTGGGTGGCCTATCCCGAGCTTGTTGACTAGTCAGTAACCTTTTGTGGGGAGGTGTGATCTAGAATCGGATCCAAAAGCCTAGAATATTCCAGGAAGCAAGAGAAACCCTAAATAGTTTCTTAATAACCCTAGAAGACAATTTATCTCAAGAGAATAACTTATATTAAGTCATCAGCCTCCAAGAGAAGAAGTCGGCCTAGTTAGGTCACTTGGAGGACTATAAATAAAGGGTGCTTGAGCTCATTTGCACTCACTCACTCTCACAATTGCATAAGGACTAGTGGTGGACATGACTGGTGGAGAGTTGCAACTGCTGCAGTGGTGACTTGGTCTTTGGTTATGGTTTGGACTTTCTACTTGGTACGCTAGCTTTGGAGAGAGGTACGCTACCTTGGTTGGCTATTGGTTCTAGTGATTGCTTCTGAAATTATTATGTCTGACAAGGTTAAGGTGCTCAGGGGTGGCCTTTGTGCCTATGGTTGGGTGACAATATAGCGATATTGTCTATGGTGAAACGATCACACCTATTATTTTAACAATACATGGTGGTAGATTTGAAATCTAGGAACCAAAGGTAATAAAAAGACTCACTCTTCCCCAAAACTAGGCACCCTCCAAAATATTTTTGATAATAAACAAGGTTTGAGAACTAAACAATAAAGAAACCTTTGAAACATAGATATACTTCATAGTGCTTTCTCCAAATTGAATAGATCCATTGGTATAACAACTCTAATGTAGTAGGATAGAAACCATTGAATTTGTAATTGTCATAGTGGATTCATAGAATGAGAGTATATTTGTGTCATATTTCTTTGAGAGTTCCAACACTTGCACCTCTTCTAATTTCTTTATTATACATGCACTAGGTAAAGGAGGGTTTAGAGAAAATGAGGTTGAGGGATTATTTCTTACAACATCTTTGAAAGAAACAAAGTTTGAGGATGAAAACCCCTGCCCTTGTTTCAACTATAAGGATAAATATTCTCCACATTACATTAAATAAATAGATTTTTATATATTTTGGCAAGCCTGCGATATAACGATATATCGAGGTAATATTTGTAATCTCTTACTTTGAGAGTTCCAATACTTCCACCTCTTCTAGTTTCTCCATTTTATATGCACTAGGTAAAAAAGGGTTTAGAACAAATGAGGTGGAGGGATTATTTCTTACTGCATCCTTTAAAGAAACAAAGTCTGAGGATGAAAACCCCTATCATTATTTCGACTACAAGGATAAATATATTCCACCTTACGCTAAAGTGATAGAGTTTATATATTTTAGCGAGGTGATATATCGATATATCGGAGTACCATGGCATTGTATCGATATAGTGATATTTTTCATTTGTCTAATATGATCGAAGTCCACATTTATGTACCCTTAAGAGCCTGGGTGTGGATCCCCAATAAATCCATGTGCATGCATAGATAAAAAAAAAGGGGGGTGGGAGCTATCTATATCTCCTTGGCCAAGAAAGTATGTCTTTAGACGATAGGCTCTTAATCTACGTTCTGTGGAGTTGTGTCTGTCTTTATGCTATATACCATTTGATTGATTATGGGCCTGAAAGGTCTTAAAAGTTCGCTCTAAGAGACTCCTGTTCCACGCAGAGGGGAGTTAAAGGTATTGTTTGATCTCTGAGAAGGTAAGGGCCTGAGAGGTAAACCCTTCATTCGCTCGCCAAGAAAGTCCTGACTTACTAAAAGGTAAACCTATCCCAGGTCCTGGCCCTTTATTTCTTCCCCTCAAGGACTTCCCTGAACTTCCCTGGACCTCCCTAGATCCTAGATTTGTTAAGAATTTCCTGGCAATATAAAGACCTCATTGGACCTCCTTGGACTTGATCTATTTGTCTTACTATATATAAGGTAACCTCACAAACTCATTTGTCCAATTACCATTACCTTTCGCCTTTCCCAGTAATACCACCTTTGATAACTATATATAGATATATATATCCATATATATGACCGACCCACCCATGATGAGTAAGCTTCCCTTCCCCTATGGTATGCATGGGTGAGGGGCATCGACAATAGCATCTCCTCATTAGTCAGAAGAATCCTTATTCCATCCCTCTCTCAAGAAAGCAAGTATAGTCTTCGGTCATCCCACCAGTATCAACAAGGTAGGTTGAATCGTTTATGTCTCCTATGAAAAAATAATACCATTTCCTTCAGGGGGGAGGGGGACTGGTTGGAGGTCTAGGAGTTTATATTATTCTCACTCTTGGGTTATCAAAATGTTAGACCTTCGTCCCCAACCCAAACGTTTCCCCCCCCTCTACCAGGGTTTGTCCCCAAACCCCCATCAATCCAAATTTCCCTGACGTTAACCTTCCTTATGCCCCTAGAAATCCCGGTACAACCTCTTAAAACACTTATTTCTAAATTATGTGTAAAAGAAATTTAAAACCATAACCTATCCACTTGATGTGTATATGTATAAAAAATGTCTAAAAATATAGAAGATAATTAGAAGTATTGAAATACTTCACATGAAATATTTTTTTTGTAAATAGGAGTTTTTTCTATTTAGAACAACCATGTTTTTACTATGTTTCAAGCACATTTTTTGTAATTGAAAAAAGAATTTTCTTTGTTTACATTTAAAAATTTATTTGACAACTACATACAACATTACAATTTAATATTATTTACTAGTTTTTGGAATTGGGGTAATGTTTTTCTTTATCAACCTTCACTACATACATTAATACAATTTAATTAATGTGAATGAAGTATCTAGGGGAAACTAATAATGTATATGGTCTCAAGGTTTTACGTGAGATTCAAGCACAAATTGTCATTTTTTTAATAATATTTGTAAATATGAAATTAAATTATCAATCTTTGAAAGAATAACCTCTCCTACGTTAAGATTTGAACATTCAATATCACTTTGTTATAATACTCATCAATTTAATAACTCAATTCACTAATATTTTGAAAAATTAATTACTATAATGTTCATCAATATAATAACTAAATTATAAATCTCTATAAAAGAAACATCTCCTAAATTGAGAATATAACATTCGTCATCACTTTGCTATAAGAATATAACTTCGTCATCACTTTGCTATAATACTTATCATTTTAATAATTCAATTCTCTTTGAAAAAGTAACCTTTGCTACATGAATTTCTATAATACTCGTTAATATAATAAATCAATTTATTATTTTTGAAAGGGTATTTTTTTTAATCTATGAAGGCACCACCAAAGTAACCTCTGCTACATGAGATTTGTCATGTTTTCTATAATACTCATTCATATAATAAATCAATTCATTATTTTTTGAAAGGGTATTTTTGTGATATATGAAGGCATCACCATTTTTTCATAGTGTCACAATTCTGATATGTTAGAAACTTGTCTTTGGGTTTGTCAATTTAGGTTCATTTCATATAATTTTGATAGATGACAAAATTTACAAATTTCAAATCTAAGCTAAAACATAGACACCGAGAGTAGGATCTTCACAGATAACAAAATTGCTCTTTGAAAGTTCAATACTTTCAAAGAATTGAAGTATTATACTAATGAGTATTATAGTAAGAACATTGTGTTGGGAGAATAATGATAATAGCTTGATAATTTTTTAACAAATTCCACTGTAAGAGAAAGAATAGTGACACCGTAAAAAATATTAAATATATTCTTTCAAAAATTGATTAATAAATAGTCATTATTTTCAGTTTAATATTAATCAATTTTTGAAAGAATATATTTAATATTTTTTACGGTGTCACTATTCTTTCTCTTACAATGGAATTTGTTAAAAAATTATCAAGCTATTACCATTATTCTCCCAACACAATGTTCTTACTATAATACTCATTAGTATAATACTTCAATTCTTTGAAAGTATTGAACTTTCAAAGAGCAATTTTGTTATCTGTGAAGATCCTRCTCTCGGTGTCTATGTTTTAGCTTAGATTTGAAATTTGTAAATTTTGTCATCTATCAAAATTCTTGTTATTGCAAGTTTTTCTCTAAATAAATATATTCTTAAAGTTAAGGAAATGGTTCATAATTAACAAAAAAAAAAWAAATAGAAAATTAATCATTAATTTGTTATAATATTCATAAATATTAATATTTGAAAAAACAAATGGTGTTGTTATCACCATCCTTTTTTTTGGTACAAAATTCTTGTCATCTAACACAAGTTTTTACCATTACAAAATCATTTTTTTAGTTAAAAACATCATTGATCATTTACCAATCATTAAAACATTTGTCTATCATTTTTGAAATAATACTTGTCAATATAATAATTTGATTCACTCATACTTGAAATCAGTATTTTTCTTTCTATATGAAGGCATCACCATTCTTTCTCCCAGCACACTATTTTTTCTCTCACCTTATCATTCTCTTTCCCAGCTTATAATTTACAAGAATATTGTAACATATTAAGGTTTTTACCAAAAATTAGTAAAATTTCCTATAACTTTTTAGACAATATATTTAAAAAGATAAACAAAAGAAGTACAAAATATGATTTCTTAATATACTTTAATTTATTTTCAATTCCTTTTTATCACACTTTTTGAGAATCATATAATTAATACTGAAGAAAAAAAATGCAAATCTTCATCCAAAAAATTCACTCATTTAACACTAAACCTTAAAAATATTCAAAAACTTCTTTAAAATCAACAAATTAAATTTATTTTAAGTTGTGTTCTCGAGGTGTAGAATAGACAGTAATAGAGTGTTCTGTTAAATCACTTTGTGATGTGAATTCATCTGTTTGAAACCTATGGGACACCAAAAAATCCATCCATGTTAAGAGTTGGTGTGGCTCAGGCCAAGTGCGATCCCCGAGTTATTTTGACGGCTTAGATGCCCCTGAGTCATGGTTTCTCAAGCCACATGCTAGTCCCAAAATTCACGAACAAACTAGCAAACAAAAAAAAAAACAGATTAAATTTATTTCACTTCTACTTCATATGGACAAGTTAACCAACTCATCTTTCCTTGCTACCTTACAAATTCTTAATCAAAAGTTAAGTTGTTTCATACATAAACATTGTTGATACATATCTGGATATAGCACATTGGGATAGATAATTACATCAATTTAATAACTCTTGATAGTAGAGAAAGCAAGTATTTATAACAGTATATGGAAACAAAAAGTGTTAATTAGAATCACTTTGTTCTTAGAGAATATTTATGATGAACTAAAAGATGTTCTAAGCTTCATCATAGGTCAGCTTTTTCAAGCCTTCTTGTTTTGGACAAACTTCCAAAAATTAGAAAATATATTTTCTTTATTAAATTAGTTGGGGATATTGATTACTAGTTTAACCTTTAAGAACATTTTTGAAACTCTATTTAATCCCTGGCATGGTTACGTAATTGGTGAAAATATGTTCAACTTCCACGAACCACCATCTATTAAAATAGTTCGTAGTATTTTTAGGGAGGATAAAGAGAATACCTTCTGCAACTAGTAAGATATATTGAAATACAAATACTTGGGTTAAAGTTTGAAATGAATCTCCACCCAAATGGGGTGATGACAGGTGGGGCTTAGACCACACATGTAGTGTCCCCAAGGTCAAGCCCCGCTGTAAACCAAGTTCTGAAAGGAATTGTGATTATGTTTTATAGGCTGGTGAGCCAAGTTCTTATAAGCTGGAGACTTATGTGCTATTATGCCAGGGAGCCTAAGTGTTGAAGGCCAGGAGCCTGTTGTTGTACTTGTATGTATACAGAACATTTAATAAAATATAAACATCGCCAGGTGCAGACCGACCACGATGAATGAGTGAAGGGGGACTAAGCATCCACAGAGTGGGCAAGGAATTAGGGGCTGGAAGGTGGGAAAGGGGCTAAGTGTTGAGCCTAGGGGCTAAGCCTAGGGGGGCTTAAGCCTGGGAATAATATTTTAATATTATTCCAAAAGATATGTGCATCATATGTTTTTATCCTAAGTCCTTTTGGAAGGACGCGTGATTTCCCAAGTGGTGGGAGGAATGCGTGCTAGTGGAATGCATGCAGTTCCATGGGTGACAAGTGTCAAACCTGGTGCATGCGAATAAAACGGCCAGGGTGAGCCGTGAGAAGGATTCCCATTCCACCGGATTGTCTGAACGTGTACGGAGCTCTGAGCAGTATGACTAACCTGACTCCTGTAGAGAACCTTCGTGAGACCCTGTGACTCGAATGTCTGTGTCTGATTCTGAGAAATCTTGTGCGTGTAACCCCAGCCTATGAGAAGCCTATGTTGATTTTGGGGAAGAGTCTTTTCTTGTTTGGGAAATCTGAGCAAGCCTATGCGAGCATTCCCTGCTCCGAAGCCGTGACTGTGAAGCCATCCTGTGATTGCCGAACCAGTTTTTGGAAAGCCTGAGTTTGTTTTCCCATGGGATTGTTGAGACTACGCAGTACTGGACTGCGTGAGGCTTGTTGGCCTGTGAGCAACTCCCTCCAGGTGAGAGAGTGCGCAAGGGAAGGAGAGAACTCCTGGAAGGAACCCTGTAGCTGCCATAGAGCCCGAAGACTTCCGGTCCGATCTGTTCCTGTAACCCAAGGTAAGGGAGATTGGTAGCCGAAGGACTGTCCAGGTGA
>JASDQU011441762.1:0-15757 GCA_032191745.1 Picea mariana
ACACATGATCGGAGATCAAGACAAATTCATCAGCTTGAAGAGAAAGGGTGGCAATGTTGCATTTGGAGATGACTCATCTGCCAAAATACTTGGATAAGGTGTAGTAGAGATTGGAAGAAAAAAATGTAAAAGAAAAGAATACTCTATTAGTTGAAGAATTGAATCATAATCTACTCAATGTTAGTAAAATGTGTTATCAAGGATACACTCTTACATTTGATTCCCGAAAATGTAAAATTAGAGAAAATAACTCAGGAAGATTTGTTGCAACTGCAACAAGAAGATGGAACAACATATACATCCTAGACATGAAGAAGAGAGAGAATATAGAAGCCACACAAAAGGGTTCTAAGGAAGAAAAATTCCCAAAGACCAAAAATAAGGATGAAGTATTATTGAGTGCCACATGTTTAGGGGGAGCAGCCCCAAAGAAGAGAGTTACATTTTTCCATTAAACTCAGGGGGAGCATTCCTAACCTTTTCCATTGATGTCAAAAGGGGGAGAGAAATTGGGATCATGATGATAGGGGGAGCATAAGTTTTGCCATCAATGACAAAGGGGGAGATTGTTGGAAGATTGGTCGTTATCATTGATGTCAACCCTAGCCATGGGTTTTGGACCGCAAGATTGATAAAGGTATTTGGACATGAAGGAAAATGCACATGCATATACAACACCCGTGAATGGATAGTATACATCATTTTGTTTTCGATGGTATGTGGCATGTCACGTGGATCCTCATGGTTGAGGAGAAATGAATTTTTGAAGATGACAAAGTGAATTGAATAAGGAAGTACATGTAGGCCCCGAAGATAATTAAAGAAAAGAATTACAAAATAAGAAAGTGTCAGGTCAGCCCTAATGTTAAAATGGAGTGACATAAATGGTATAAATAAACATTATTATACATTCATTTTGATACAAGAAGAATTTCAGAGGAAATAGGAAGTAAAGAAGGCCGAATTTCAAGGGAGGATGAAATCTTTTGGTGATGTGTTCTAAGGTATGTTATTTTCAGGTCATCTTACCATTTTTTCTATAACTTGTTTTATAGAACGATTAAGATGGTGAAATCGCTATGTTATTTGTAAGACATATCAAGGTACCTCTGGTAAAAATTTCAGCTCTTGATTCCCTATAATTATGGAGATACACTCTGTGGAAGATAGGGTTTGTGACCAATCCCGAAGCTAGTCAATAAACATGTGTTCTGGGTAAAAATGTCATAACTTATTCATAGAGAATAAAAATGATGTGGGATGAATTTCATTGGAAATAGTATGGACTTTATTTTATTTTGTGTGATTTTCAGAATCAGATGTTAAATATTGAGCGCGGGGCATTCTGTACAATTTCGGTCTCCTAAATAGACCTAAATTGAATAAAGTCTACCATTTTTTCTATAACTTATTTTTGGGGAGGATTCAAGGAGTGCAACTTGGAGGAGTTTCAGAGAATAAATGGAGTAATATTATATATAGGATCAGAGTACTCTAAGAATTGAATAATTGCAGAAATTGAAGAAGTCTTAGGAAGCATTATCAGGTTCTATGTGATGATTGGTTGATGGTGATGATTTAATGTAAATTTTCATTATCTCTCATATATTCTTGGGTGGAAGGAAGGGGCAAGGATGAAGAGTTCAACTGTCTCTTGATATTGGAGGATTTTATCTTCCTCTTGGAGTTTTATCCCTCCCTTTACATTTGGAAGTTGTAGCTACCTTTGGAAGTCATTACTTCCCTTGAACAATAACTATTGATTATTTCTCATATATTGTGCATGGTGTATTGTGGTGTATTGGTGTAACTATTATACTATTGTTCATTGCTCATTGGATATAGTTGAATGATTCAAGTATAAGTTGAAAAAGGTTCTAAATTGTACTTGATATTGATTCACCCCCCTCTCAGTATCAACAGACACATGGCCTGGGAAAATCTTAAATGATAAACACAGTATTAAGACCACCCAATGGAATCCAAACTAGAATGTAAGAGTCAAGAAAAACCTAGCACTTGACTGCGGCTGATGAGCTGATCTACCAGTGAGTTCTATTCCCTTCCGTAATGGGAACCCTTGTGGTAAATCCCAACATGTGCAATACTAACTTGGATCCAACATTCTAATAGGGAAATCAAGGAAGGTTGTGCAAGGAGAGGGCACCTTGGCTAGCCAAATTAGTCAGGGAAAGGAGAAAACATAGGGTAAATCTTAAAATAAAACGCAAAGAAATAACATGGTTGCACTCCATGAAGGATTTCATGGCTGCAGATAGAGCTTTGGTTACTTTCAAGAATAAATTCATTGCTCATAAACAAATAATTCACATTCCAGAAACAAATTTGTGGCTGCAAAATACTTCAGATTAATTCTAATATTAATTTCATTGAAAATAAATAATTAATTTGCTTTCCAGAACAATTAGTGGTTGCAAACACTTCATTTAAATTCTAATATTAAATTAATTGTAGTGAAAAATTAATTCACATTCGAAAAAATATTTGTGGCTACAAAACACTTCAGTTAAATTCAAATATTAAATCTGTTGCATAGAACAATTAATTCTCATTCCAGAAACAAATTTGTGGCTATGAATAGCTTATGTGCATTCTAATCAAAAACAAAAAATGTAGAGGGTTATCCCAGATATGGAACGCAAGATATTCAATATGGTTGGGATGAATTCTAAGCACAAAACCGAAGATGGTTTTATGAGTGAAAGCGCAGGTTAGATGCACCAATAGCATGGCAACTTTTCTTAATAATAAGCATAGGTAAATTCATTAGGAATCACAATCCAGTTCAAGTAAAATGAAAAGAAAAATACATTAAGGGATAGAAATCCAGTTCAAGTAAAACACAGAGATGAACCCATCAAGGAATTTCAATCCAGTAAGAAGACAAAAATAATTACGATAACAAGAGAACAAACAATCATTGCAAGGTAAATACACAAACGCATGGCAAACTATTTTTATAAAATGTAGAGGTAATAAATCGAAGAGGATACAATTTTTATAACATCGTAGATGAAGCATTTGGTAGTCACAATACTTCACAAGGCCATCAATTAATAAACTAATTAGAAATTTGATTATTCCATTTAGAATCACAAATTCATGGCAAAATTCAACCATAATATACAATCGGTTTAACAATTACAACTTGAAATTTAAATATCGTAATCTTCAAAGATGGGCTTGTTGACAACCCTTGGAGACTAGAGTTCCCTTCCTTTTCCCTCTTGGTAACCATTGAGACTTTATTGGTACCTCCCAACCAACTCTAAAGGTACACTTCTACCCCCTCGTCCCCCTGAGCCTCAAAGGGGCCACACACACACACAGCCAAAAATCATCTAGCTCCCA
The DNA here is from genome assembly GCA_032191745.1 of Picea mariana. Classification (NCBI taxonomy): domain Eukaryota; kingdom Viridiplantae; phylum Streptophyta; class Pinopsida; order Pinales; family Pinaceae; genus Picea; species Picea mariana. Next base: position 3,373 of record JASDQU011441762.1, read on the forward strand.
GCTCGCCTCGCAAGGTAGAGACACCACTCTCTCTCAAGCTAGGTATCCCAACTCTCACAAGTAAAACCAGTCAAAAATTATGTAGCATAAGTTTACCCATAACCAATGTTATCCATCTCTCATATCAGCCATTTGTTTTATAGAATTTTCCCACAGTTGCACAATTAATTCACTTTTTAATTAAAATAGTTTAGAATTATCTCCCCCTTACACTTTTCACCCTTTCCCCAATTTGTAGAATTAAATCCATGTTTTATTTTAATAAAAATTAATTTCTCTCACCCATCCTAAAAGCACTTCTTAATTCGCTCCTAGTTATCTCTTTATTCCCTTTATTTCCAATTAATGACTGATGCCTTTCTAAAATTGAGTTGATTTAAAATAGGAATCTTCTCCCAGTTAGACTAGTGTTAAATAGAATCTAGATTCCTTTCTATGCGTACCCATTCCTTTACCGTTATTCCATTCTTACCTTTAAGTCCAATTTGGTAATTACTTGCACATATGTGTATTAAATCAATCATTAGATTTATTTTGTTTACCTTGAATTCCTAATTTGATTTACTTCATCCCCTCATATTTAATTTACAAATTTAGTTTTTGGTCTTCTTACTAACTTATTATTAGGMTTAATTAAATTTTTTAATTGCAAAGGCTTAGAATCTTATAGGGATTATGATTAATAACTTMATTCTTTAATTAATTAATTAATTTGACAATGCTCAAGATTTTACAAGGTTTAACATTTGCTCAAAGTTTTCTAGGCCACCTAGATTCATTGACTCAAATTTTAATTCCACRGCRTTCCATTCAAGATGCACTCTGTAATCCAAGGGTGTCACTCGCATTTGATTGGTTTTTGTAGTTGTCCAACCCCTGGAGTCATCACTCCATTCARGTGACTTGTGAGAGACTAAGGGATTCTAAGGTATAAGGACCCGACCTTATTGTGCTCCCCTTAGAATATTTGTGAGCGACTGTCTCAGTCTTCCCTCACGATATCGTGGACCTCTCTAACCAGGTAATCGTTAACCTAAAATTTTGAGCCACGAAAAGAGTTATAGTAGGCTATGYCAGGGATGCTTCCACACATCTCCCTCAATATCTGGTTTATGTGCATGGCCCCTTTACTCCTTATGTGAGTTAGATTAACAAACAATCATCAGCCTGCATCCATCAATGAAAAACTGTCAATGATCCATAAACAAGATCATAATATAATCGATCATATGTCACATATGCATAAATGAAATACTCAAACTAATACAATCCACTCCCTGACTCAATCTGGAGTCCAAGGAGGTCCAGTGATTCCATCGCCATCCTCAAGATGTCAAGTGTCTTGAACAATCAGGAGAAACTCATCAATAGCATATGTCAATACATAGATATAAAAAAACATAAATAATAATCCATCAACATCATCATAAGAATCCATAAGCGAAATAGATAACCATTTACTATAACCAGATCACTTGCACTCAAGTGTCCTCAAAGAATAAGTCAATATCATCTGCTCACAAGAGAGATATGTTACAATAAGTGAATTAGACAAGTACTTTGACTATGAGGAGGTTGATGATGAGAAGAAAGTAAAGCATGCAATGACCAGATTGAAGGGACATACAACTTTATGGTGGGACGAGTTGCAAGCCGGCAAAATGAGAAAAGGTAAGTCCAAGATTAAGATCTAGGATAGAATGGTACCTAATCTTAAGGATAAATTCATACCCAAGTATTATCAGCTAAATCAGTTTAGAAAGTTGCAAAATCTGAGACAGAAAGGTTTTTCGGTGAAGGAGTACACTGAGGAGTTTTATAAGTTGAATATAAGAGTAGGAGACAGGGATAATGATGAAGAGAAAGTTGGTAGGTATATAAATGGGTTGAGGTATGAACTATAGGATGACATTAGTATGATAACAATGAGTACTATAGAATATGCATATTAGGTAGCCCTGAAGGTAGAAGAAAAATTGGAAAGGAAGTAGAATCAGAGAGGTAGAGGGAAGAGTCCTAACAAAGAAAGAGGAATCACCAGAGAAAAATTCTAGAAATTCAAGGCAAAATATGGAGGATTTATCAGTCAGATGGAGAGAAGAGGAAGTTCTAGAGGAGGATACTCTAGAGGAAGGAATCCTTTTCCAAGGGGTAGAGGAACACAAGTGAAGTGTTATTCTTGTGGGAAAACAAGGAACATGTCTTCGGAATGTCCTCAAAGGAAGAATGCATGAGTTAAAGAAGCTCACATTTATGAGGCACAACAGAAGAATGTGGAGAAATAGATGAAGGAAGAATAAACTCAAGAAGGAAGATCCCTCATGATGAATAAATCTCTCAAAGCCAGAGAAAGAGGTGTGAGAACCAGTTCCGAGAAACATTCTATTCAAAACTGCTTGCAAAACCAAAGACAGTGTGTGAAAGGTGATCATAGATAGTGCAAGTACTGACAGTTTGGTATCCACAAAGATGGTGGAAAAGATAAAGTTGGATATGAAAACACATCTGAATCCATACAAGGTGTCTTGGTTTCAAAAAGGACATCAAGTCATGTTAATTCAACACTGTAAACTTGAGTTTAAAATAGGTGGTTATAGGGATGAAATTTTATGTGATGTCATACCTATGGATGTTTGTCATGTTATGTCGGGAAGACCATGGAAATATGACAGGAATCTCATACATGATGGGCGGAATAATACTTATACCCTTGAGGAAATTGTTCGTAAGCATATGTTGTTTCCAATAGAACATAAAGGAGTCAAAGAGGAGGCTAATCCTAGTATACTTCTCATGAGTGGGAAGAAGCTCTTGAAAGAAGTCAAGAAAGACCAGGAAATTAATTTTGTTTTTATAGGTAAGATGAGAGTCATCCTTAAAAACACTTCTATGAATGATTTTCATGTGAGATTTGCAAAKTTATTGGATTATCTCGTTGACATTATGGTGGATGAGTTAMCTCATACTTTACCGCCCATCAGGAGTATCAATCATAATATTGACCTTATTTCGGGAGAAAGTTTGTTGAACAAAGAAGCATACAGATTGACCCCTCAGGAGAATGAATATTTCAAGGAACAGGTMCAAGAGTTGTTGGATAAAGGTTTGATTAGAGAAATCTTGAGCCCATGTGTAGTACCAATTGTGTTGAGTCCAAAAAAGAATAGAGGTTGGAGAATGTGCACGGATTCTAGAGCCATCAACAAGATAACCATTAGGTAGATATTTCCTTTAACAAAATGGATGATTTGATGGACTGTTTCAGTGGAGCTAGTTATTTTTCCAAGATAGTCCTAAAGAGTGGTTATCATCAAATAAKAATGAGAGAGGGAGATGAATGGAAAACAACATTCAAAATGAATGAAGGATTGTATGAGTGGCTTGTTATGTCRTTTGGCTTGATAAATGCACAAAGTACATTGATGACATTAATGAATGAAGTGATCAAATATTTTATTAGGAAGTTTTTGATTGTTTATTTGGATGATATTCTAGTTTTCAGTAAGATTGAAGAGGAGCATTTAAGACATTTGAAGATGGTGTTGAGAAGGTTTCAACAAGAAAAGTTGTTGTTGAATTTGAAGAAATTTTATTTTACGAAGACATAACTTGTGTATTTTGGATTTGTAATCTCTTCAAATGAATTGAAGATGGATCCATAAAAGGTGATGTCTATAAGAGAGTGGCCTTCTATAAGAAGTTTTTTTGAAGTAATAAGTTTTCATGGGTTAGCGAGCTTTTACAGAAAATTCAATAGGAATTTCAACAGTATTTGTGCACCCACGTTGGATACTATAAAGAAGGAGGGTGGTTCATTTGAATGGAAAAAAGAAGTCAATAAATGATTTAGAGTGTTGAAAGAAAAGATAACAAAACAACCTATCTTAGTTCTGCTAGACTTTAAGAAGACTTTTTAGGTCAAATATGATGCAAGTGGAGTCACCATTGGAGCAATTTTAAGTCAGGATGATAATCATGTTACTTATTTCAGTGAGAAGTTGAATGATGATAAGAAGTATTCAACATATGACAATGAATTTTATTGTATAATTCAATATTTGAAAAAGTGGAGACATTATCTCATGACGAAGGAGTTTATTTTTTATACTGAAAATCATGCTTTGTAGTTCATAACCAGATAAGAGAAATTGAAACAAAGACATGCCAAATGGGTAGAATTCATGGAGAATTTTACTTTTATCATTAAGAATAATAATGGAAGTGCTAACAAAGTTGCAGATGTTTTGAGCAGGAGGTGTTTAATCTTGCAGGAATTCCAAGTGGAGACTTTTGGATTTGAACACTTCAAGGAGATGTACCAGGAAGACCCAAACATCAAGAAATCTTACGAAGCATGTGAAAATAATTTGTTGAGGGATATACATTAATTGATGTAGTATATGATACAAAAAGGACTTGTATTCAAAGGAAGTTGATTGTGTATTCCAAGATGCTTAATGAGGGACAAATTGTTTAAGGAGAAACATAGTGGAGGATTGGTTGGAAACTTCGGCCATGATAAGACATATGCATAGTTGAGTTCTTCATACTATTAGCTAGGTAGGAGGTCTAATGTGAATAATTTCATGGAAATGTGCACAATTTTCCAGTATGCTAAAGGAAAGCAGCAGAACAAAGGATTGTATCAACCATTTCCTATTCTAGACATGAAGTGGGATGTTGTAAGTATGGATTTTGTTCTAGGATTACCAAGAACCCAGAGGGGAAATGATTCAATCTTTGTGGTGTTTGACGAGTTCTCAAAGATGGTACATTTCATACCATGTCACAAAACTGGTGATTCTACCCACATAGTGAATCTATTTTTCAAAGAGATTGTGAGATTGCATGGGTTACCTAGAAGTATAGTCTCAGACAAAGATACCAAATTCATAGGAAAATTTTGGAGGACTTTGTGGAAGAAACTGGGAACAAATGTTTCTTTTAATTCATCATATCACCCTCAAACACATGCACAGACTGAGGTAGTGAATACAATCTTTGGGGATATGCTAAGTATTTCGGTAACTCAACATAATATTTAGTGGGATCAAGTTTTTCCTCAAGCGGAGTTTGCATATAATGACTCACCAAATAGAAGTACTGGTAAGAGTCCATTCTAGATAGTATATGAAATCCATCCAAGAGGAATTTTAGAATTCAGATATCCAAGATAGAACGAATTTCAAAGTGCAAGAGAAGAGGATATTGCTACAGAGATATAGAAGTTACATGATCAAATCAAAAGACAGCTACATGATAACAACTAGAGATAGAGATACAAAGATAGAGTAGACCAGAGAAGAAAAGAAGTGAATTTTGAGATTGGAGATCAATTCTTGGTACATATAAGGAAGGAGATATTTCCAAGAGGGAAATATAATAAGCTACAGATGAAAAATATAGGCCCTTGTAAAATCCTCAGAAAATTTGTTGCCAATGCTTATGAGATTGAACTACCGGAGGACATTGTAATTTCACCAATATTCAATGTTGAATACTTATACCATTATAATATGGATGAAACAAAAGGGACAACTGATCAAGAGGATATTTAATGGAGGAAACATATGCCCATAGAAGATAATCCAGAGATAGAAAATATTTTGGATCAGAGAATTTGTAAGAAAACAAGGAGGAAAGTTTACTATCAATATCTGGTTAACTGAGAGAATCATCTAGCAGAAGATTCCAGTTGGATAACTGAAAATGATATCCAAAAGCATGGAAAGATAGTGGAGGATATCATGTATAGGAGCCCATGATTTTCTTTTTTCAAGAGGATTATGATGGAAGAGCATCACTGTAATTGATTAACAAGGAAGGTTGAAGATGACTCAACATCTAACGCAACACACTAAACTAGTTTGGATTCCAAGGAGAGCATGTCACTTTAATATTTTGAAAGTAGAGTAATTAAATATCCCATAAGATCTTGAATCTTGATCCATTGTATGTGCTCCAGAGGAATGTATTTTCCTTTAATACATATAGGATTGTACGCATTTTGAGCGCCGACTCATATCTAGATTGTAATATCTCATTTATTGTAATAATTCTTAGTGGTAGGATGCTTAATTGTGATATGAAAGCACTACCATAGTCTCGAGGGAAGGCTCGAGAACATCCCTCATGTATAAATAAATGTAATATAATCCCAAATGAGGTTGTTAATAGTTGCTGGTAAAATAAGCTAAAAGTTCTTGAGAGTTGTTGAACTCCTTGTAAATATTTGTTGAAGGAATATAGAAGAAGAGAGAATTGCCTTCAGATTTTTGAGCATGCTTTTCTTTGAGTAAATGGGTAAATTTTGTGTTAATTATCTTTTTGTTTTATGTGTGTGTATGCATTTAAATGGCTTATTGAATGAATCCTTAATGTTTATTTAAGTTTCAATTGTTTCTCTTCTTAAATCTCGATGCAGGGAGTGCACAATGCCCATGCAAGGAGTGTGGGGTAGAACCATTACAATTTCAAAAGATTAGGACATATTGCGTAATTTTGCGAAGAGTGAGAACAAGGAGTGTGCCTATACTCATAGGAGTATAAAATATCAGAGAGGAGACTCATGCAATGAGTGCACAAAGCCAATACTTAGTTAAGTGTTGAAGAAGCTTGAAGAAGAGATAGCGTAAGGAGTGCATAGAGGATACTTCTTTAATTCCCAAGCCAAAGAGGGTAGTGCAAGGTGCACTCATGAATCAAAGTACTTCAAGTGAAGAAGCTTAAGGAAGGGAAATCTCTTTTTTCCAAGGTGGACAGACGATATTTGTTCGGGGGAAGTCAAAACCTTGCACAACCATTGGATCCAGGTAAGAAGCGTGGACGATAAAACTTAATTTGTTTGGACTTTGCTTATCTGGAAGTTTTTAGGTGTGTGTTGTGAAGGACTTAAAATCCCTAAATCTTGGAGCCCGAAGTAAATTTGGACCATCGACTGTCAGGGAAATGTTTCCATAGATTATCGCATATTCAGGTATCCAATTATCCGAAGGATCACAAGTGAAAAAATTTCATGCATGAAAAGGACCGAACTCCCAAAGGCCAAAGTTAATCCAAGCCATTCATTATCAGGGACACATGGACTGTGGATCTCCTCCCTTCACCACTTCAACGTTCGATGATTCGGGAGTCTAGTGGTGATTAGGAGATAAAATTCTTGAAGATCTAAGTTTCAGAGTAGATCGCAGTCATTGGCTATTGGGGAAGTGTGTACCATTGATCCATGAGACCTACAAGAATTTTACAATTCGACGTTCGAAGGATTTGGAGTATTGTGTCATAAAATATCCTGAATCCCAAAATTTTGAAGTGCTAGTTTGGGAATTTTCCAGTTTGGAATTCCAAGGTTTTGGAAGGTGTTGAGGGAAAAACTCTCGAAGCTCGAATCTCTAGAGCACTAAATATGTTTCTTTCGAAATGTTAAGCCCCAGGTTTTGTCCCAAGGTCACGTGAATACTTTGATGGATTGAAAGGACTCTCGTGAACCTGAATTTTCACACAGGTAAGGAAGAAAAGGCTTGTGGATATGATTTTAAGGGTTCTTTGGGGACCCGAGAGCCACTTCATCTCCTATGTAAATTTATCCTAGACTGGGAGGTCGTGTGATCCCCCTTAGGAGGGGAGTGGGTTTACATCGTCACCCCCCATAATTCTTCCTCTAAGATAGATTTGCAAAGTTTAATATTATATTTGGGGACAATCAAGGTGGGCATTCCATTTAACATGATTTCAAATGAGTCAATCTCAAGTTTATTATCTTCATTATAGATTTTTTCAAAGTATTAAAAGGAAACTTCCTTTATCTAGTTAAAATCATAAATTGCTTCCCCATTTTCATTATGAATTTTTTTTTCTCCATATCCTATAATTAACTTGGAAATGATTTTTTTTTTTATGTTTTGATCACTTTCCTGCATCCATAGAATTCTACATTTGACTCTCCAATGTTATTCTTCATGTTCAAGGACTTTCTAAGGGATGGAAAAGTATTTTGTTCATCTTATAAAAGATATGGGGACACTTGAGGAGTTTCCATTTTTCCCACTAAATCTTCCATTTTTTGCATTATGTCTGCCTTTTCAGTTCCCAATTTATATTGTCTAGATTTTTCCCACAACTTAAGGGCTTCTTTAGTAAGCTTCCCCTTTTTTTCCCAGATTTCCATGGGAAATCCATAGAGCTACTAGTTCTAGGTGGAGGAGATAACAACCAAGGAGGAGGGATCAAGGAGACAAATAGGGTTGAAATTAAAGTGAATGTGCCAAAATTTCTTTCGATCGGAGAGAAATAAGGAGATAGGGTTATTATCATATCCATCCTAGGTGATGATGAAGGAAGAAGGGACGAGGTATTCTTCTAACTAGGAACCACTTGATGGAAAATGATTAAGCGTAGAAATAATATGACATGGTCCAGGTCTTTTATTATACCAAGTGAATTTACCTTTAGAGGGTTTAATGTTTTATAGGTCGATAATTTACATTAATCCTTCCATGAGATCTCTATTGGGACCACTAACCAAGATTCCCCCTGATTTTTCTTTGTTTTTTAGGGTGGTATTAATGTCTCCTACTACTATGAGTTTTTGGATAATATTTCCATATAGGAGATGGATTAGGTAGTTCTAAAACATATTTTTCTCCAAAAGGTGCAAGGAATAGAAATAGTAAGAATGGAAAAGAACATACTTGAACGGAGATGATACATATGAGTTAAGAGACAAAGAGGAGAATCTTTCCAATATAAGGAATTATGTATCTCATATTGTGCATAGACCACTCAAGGCACCACCATAGTTAACCCCCTGACCCTTACTATTTTTCCATATGAGATCAAAATCTCGAAGGACATTACAATCCTTGTTTTTAGTTTCCTAGAGAAGAAGAAGTTCAAGGTTTTCTAATTTGACTGAAATTATGATTAATTCAAGTTTATTTTTGTTTCCCATACTTCTACAATTATAGGAAATGGCTTTGATCATTTGTAAGTGAATTTAGGAATTCCTCCTTTGAAGGAATTGGAACCACATTAATTTCATAGATTCCTTTCCTCTTTCTTTAGCACTTCTTCTAGTGTTCTTTGCTTCACAATATATTTCTCCATGTTTTTTGTTTCTTCTCTATCTTGGGAATTATACTTTCATCCAACTTTGTTTGGTTATGGAATGGGGGATTATTGGAATGACACATCCTCAAAGAGTTTGATAAAACTTTCCCATCTTTAGGAGAGTAGGGAAGTGGGTCAGTTTCTAGATTCTTAGGGGGAGGAATAACCAAGGTGTCCTACCCTAGTTAAGGACTCACCTTATATACAACATATTGTTATAGATTCGTTGAAACTTCCTCTTATTCTTATGGATTTGAGACATCGCCATATTTATTCTTTGTACTCATGGGATTGGAGCTATGGGGCTAGCTGGAAGAAGATATGAGATCCCTAGGATGGATTGGTTTTTTCCTGATTGATATGAGTTACTTACTTCATAGCTTGTATTCTCTTATTGGGTTGTTTCCATTTCTCATCTGGTTTTGTTGGCTTGGCTTCTGAAACATTCTTTCGGAAATTATTGGAAAAATTCCTATATTTCTAGAAGACCTTTCATTTGAAAGGAAATTGTTCACAGTTTACCTTCTATAGATATGTCTAGTTATCGAGGGTTAAGTTTATCACCTCCAAAATAATATTTTCAAGGTCAACTTGAAAAAAAATCTAAGCACGAGCCTGAAGACCCTCTTTCATTTCTTCTTAATCTATGTATTTGCCAAATTTAATTCCAATGTTTTAATGGTCTCATAAACATTCTAACAATGAAGGGGTAGGTATGGAAATCTCATCCAAACAAAAACTGTTGAGGGAATGTCATACTTTGGGAAGAAATATGGAGTCCATTGATTTAAATAAAAAAAAACTTGACCCCATGAAGTAAAGGACACTCCTAAAGATCAAATCCCTATCATTATTTTCTTCAATCAAGATATAAAAAAAACCTTACCATAGAATGAGTGAGAAGTTTGACCTTTCATGAGAGATCCCCTATTTTTTTCATTCCACAAGGCAATTGATTTATGTGACGACCAAATACCATTGAATTGGATGATCAACCCATACTCAACAAATGTAAGGGAGAGGTTCCTAGAACTTATTTTCACTAGAACTAAGGGGATCCCATCAATTTTCTTAACAAAGTTAAAAGGTTGTTGTTTCTTCAAAGATTTGTGGAGAAAGACTACAAGGGTCGAGAAGGAAACAATATATGTAGGGGGAGGAGAGGTGGAAGCACACACACCAAAGGTTGAGGCCATGCAAGTGAGATAGAAGAGGAAAATAGTATAGGTATTTTGCAAAGTTTAGAGATCTCTCCATGAAAGTTCAAATTGTAGACATAAGATCACCAATAACTATTAAAAGTCATTAAAATTTTTGTTTGAAGTTAGATTTTTCTGTTCTTTCCAAACTTTCTTTTAAGAATTCACTCATGCAATGATGATGGTTTTGGATGAAATGCAGGAGGGGAATGTTATAATATCAAATGGCTAATTCTTCAGATTCCAACTCATTCCATATGGTTGCAATTCTGTCAACTTATCCCCCACCATTTAAAGTAAGTCTATATTTTATTTATAATTAATTTAAATATGATTGATTTTATGTCATCCAAGCATGTGCATTTGAATATTTTTTCATTGAATTTTGTAGGATAGTGATTCTAGATCAAGTTTAGATGAACAAAATATCCCACCTATCCAAAAATGTCATAATATCTTATCGGGAGAAAGATACCATTAGAAAATGTTTGATGAAAATGGACTATTGATTTACCCTACCAATTGTAAGATTCCATCTTCTAGAATCTTGTATCCTAGGTCAATGGAATTACATTGTGAATCAGATCTATTTTATGAGGCATTGGTAGTATTTGGTTGTTCAAATGTAAAGGGTTGAAGAAGAAACATTAACGTGTATTATTGTCCCATTATATTAATTATAAACTACAAAAATTTGATGGTTTAATACCTCCCACTATGGTCAAGAATCCAATACGGATATAGAAAAGTCACATAGGAACACTTCCATATGCTCCTTTTTTGAAACGTTGGAATCTAGATCAACTAAGTTTTGTCTTAAATTGGCAAACCCATCTCCTTTATATTGATTCAACGAGTAGTTCTAGTGAGCCAAAGTATGATATCAATACTACCCAAAACATCTCCACTAGGACATCCAAAACAAATTATGATCTAAGATAAAAAAAAATGACCAAGTACACACCAAAGTCTATTCAATTTTTGGAAGGTACATGTAACAACGTAATATTTCTAAACATCAACAAGTTTCATAAACATTTTCAATAGTAAACTGAAACAATAACTTCATAGCAAATATTGATTTTCATAACAACAATTCCAATAACTTAGATTTATCAATGAACAATGATATCATGATAGAATGAAACAAATACATAACTTAACAAAGTACATGATCCTGATGCTAATCTCTGTTGCCTTGCCGCTGCCTTCCTGCTACCTGCTACCCAAATCAACCCTGCCACAAACAGGAAAATAACTGCCCAAAACTACTGTCCACCCTGCCAACTAGGAAAACTACCTAGCTCCAAGATATTTACGGATATCCTGGCCCCTGTGCCCAAAGCCTACAACAACTCGGTGGCTCAACTGGTCCAAAGTCACAACCAGCAATCTCGTGCCTCAATATGAGCACCAATGTCACAGTAAAGCTCTCGGCTCTCTGCCGATAGTAAAACAACCGTCCCCCCCTCTACCTCCGTCGAGTCTCTCTTTTTCGTTCTCCCTCTTTCACCGCCTCATGCCTTAACTCCTTTACCTACCGTCGTCCCCCTCCATACTCCTCCCATTAATATTATATCTTCTCGGGATTCATAGTCCTTCCCTGGCTGCATACGCAACCATTTTATATCATATAACAGTGATCCCTCAAATCTATTTCTCAGGTCATTAAATGAAATTTTGTAATTAAATATTTAGTCAGTTAATCACAATTATATCTTTTAACTTAATTAATAACTTACTTAATTAAATTCATTAAATCATCACTGTTTAATTAACACTTTATTGACACACTTAATCCCTTAGTTAGTTTTGCTTTACAATTTTATACATTTTTCCAACTAGGGGCGTTACATACACCCACCCTTCAGGAAACTTCGTCCCAAAGTTAAGGTATCATAGGGTGCAAAGGAAAAGAGCATGGTTCACACATTCATAAAAGTAACTGACACTATCAGTAGGTAAGTTAAGAAAGCTCATATATACCAGTGTATATGTACAAGAAATGCATGTGTAGCTAGTACATGAAAATCTCATGCACGTACTAATAACCAAACTGTCATCCTTTAATAATTTAG
>JASDQU011441762.1:18036-36767 GCA_032191745.1 Picea mariana
GGGAATTGGCTAGGTTTGGGTTAGGATGAAGCATCTAAGCTTGGTTAACATCGAACTTTAAGGTAGATTAAACTTTCACTCAAATAAAATAATTAATTTAAAATTATTACACTAATTTAACCCAGATTAATTTTACTTTAATTTTATATTAACTTAATCTTATTTATATATAAATTATTTATATTAAATTATTTAATTTACTTTAAATTATTTTTAATACTTAATTATATATATATATAATAATTGAACATATGCCCAATGGTTCGGTCACGCATGGGTTCCACATGCTCGTCTGGCTTTCACAAGCTCCCTCGTATCTAACCCCAACATTCCACACCTGTCATCTCTTCGAATCCCTACGCGTCCTTCCACTGTCCCACCTTCTCATCCCCTGGGGACTTTCCTCACGTCATTCTTCGTCCACCACAGATCTGCCTCTGCTCTGCTCAGAGGTTTTCAGAATTCCCTTTGCCATGGCTCACCTCCATAGTGTTACTCTGAACACTTTACCAGTTCATTTTGCAGAAACCGAGTATATTGACATGGCCCCTGATAAGATCCAGGGCCTGGAGTCCAGTCTCCTTGAATCATTGGGAACCAATCCCTTGTCTGTACATTTTGCGGAGCTCACCCTTGGCTATAGTAAGAGGTACGATTCAGTCCGCATGTTGTGCACAGTCTTAGTACCCGCATGAAGAATCGTGGAGTTAATCATGTCAAAACATTGCATAACCCTTCCTTATACAGTAGTAATTTTCTATTTTTGCAGTGTGAAATAAGAATGATTTGCTTGTAAATCCAGTCCTGTACGGATTTTTGGTATTTTGCTTTCAATTTATTTCATTTATAATTATAAATTTATCCGTCTGTGCATACGTATTTTGTTATATGAGTAAATATGTCTGATTTTATGCGTACATAGGATCGTTCAAATTCCTCTCATCTGAGCCGAAGCGGCCCTTTAGATCCCTTCAGGATTCACTGTCAATTGCTTCAATCCACAGGCCTTATCTTCCCTCGTCACGGCCTCTGCACCTACCGTGACTTATCCCTGACTCTGTATCGGGATTCGGGGTTTCGGACTTTTCGCTGTCGTGAGTTCCTTACCTCTCTAATTCCCGATTCGCGATGAGCTTCATCTCTATGGTCTAGCCCCTACTGGCTATACCTTGGTCTATATGACCGCGCTCACAAGACCATTACCATATACCTCCCTATTGGGATTTTATGCACATCTTTCCCGATGGGTTCTTTTCTTCATTAGCTCCTTCGCTACGAGCTTGGTCCATGTGACCTCCCTCCGCGACCGTAGCCTTGTATCACCCTATCGGGATTCGGGGTTTCAACGTTTGTGATATCAATGCATGCACGTCCTTAGGATTCCCGATCCCCCGATCCCCGATGAGCTCCTAGCGCCTTAGCCCTTTAAGCTATGCTCGTGATCCACACGACCTCGCCTTGTGACCGTAGTTTTATCCCTTATTAGGATTTTGGACTTTGCAAAACTGAAAGGTGTAGGACTTACATCCTCAGGATCCCCGATCCTCCGATCTCTGATGCCACCTGTCGTTAACTCCCGGCAAGGTTGGACCCTCCAACACCTGTCCTCCACTTAAACTCTATGGTTGTGGGACCCGTCGCATTTCGGGATTTCGCGACTTCTCCGGTCGTGATTCCTTCGTATGCAAGAAACCCAAAATGATGAATCCCGAACTCTTTCAGATCCTCTGACATGCCTCCCTCCAATCGAACGGCTCTGACCGTGTCGGGAAATTGTGGATCGCGATTTCCTGTTGCACAATTTCTTTACCCTCGAAAACTCTGATGCCCCCAAACACCGACTCGTTAGGATCTCATGCCACACGTCCTTGCCGATGAATGGTTCATAACTCCCATCGGGATATCGTGAATCGCGACTCCATCATGCGAGTATTCCTAGCCCTCGAAAATCCCGATATCCCGATTCCCCGGTTGGCTGACAGCTGGCCTCCACTATGCCTCTATCCTTCTCCTCTGTTGTGATGATAGTTGGCCCCCACTCATCGAGGTTTCGCAAATCATGAATTCAAAGTGCTTAAACATCATGTCCCCGGGATTCCCGATTTCTCGATGGGCCAAACGCTGATGGTTTTCGATGGTTGCCACCTGTCCCATAGATGGATAGCTGCGATTGTGTCGGGATTTTCCCATGGATTTCCTGACTCTTCCCGGATGACGGACACCTGTCCTCCATTCTGACTCTTGTGGTCCTACCACGCTTATGTCACTATCGGGATATCGCCGATCGTGATTCCCAGCGATGCAATTTATTTGTCTTCGAAAACCTCGATTTCCCGATCCACGACTCTATGGGATCTCCTGACATGCATCATGCGCAATGGGCGGTCCATATCCGATCGGGAAATCGCGTATCGCCATTTCAGCCTGCACAAGTCTCACATCTCCGGAAACCCCAATTTCACGACCCTTCGGGATCTTCTGACACGCGTCACTACCGTTTGGATGGCTCCGATCTTATTGAAAAATCGCGAATCGCGATTTCATTATGCAACAGTTCCACACTCGTAAAATCTCCGATGGTAAAATACCGACACCTCCCCAAAACGCTGACACGTGTCCTGCTGAGATCAACAGCTAGGATCCGTTCTCGGGATTTCGAGAACCACAAGGTCTCGATTCTCAGACTTAACAAAACTCCGATGACTCAGATTTCCTGATAACTCTTCTGGGAATCCTCCTATGCACGCTAGGGCTTAAACCCCGCGCAACTTTTCTAGATCTAACGGTTGACGGGATTCCGCCCGAGATCTAACTGCGCAGATCCGTTCTCCCGTGTAACAGACAGATCTTCTTTGGGAAAATTGATTAGTTGCACAAAACATTACATCGTGTTAAAATTTCTCTCTTGGCATGGTTGAAATTTATATGGGTCTATAGTTCATTATACAATCATCGAGGCTTAATACAGGCAACTAGTTTACGTTGTTCCCATGCGGTACAAGTCTTCTAAATTTCTTTTTCCCGACTGCGAATTGGCAGTTCCTCTTTTAGGTAAGTTCGAGGTGAAGTAGGCCTTTTCAAGGTCTTGCAAGAGTCCTATTGCAATTCAAATAGTGTAGTTCGTGTAAGTATTAAATCTTACCAACTTCAAGCCTTAGACAAAAGTTTCTCTCGACATTTCCATCGATTTTAGGTGTCTGTCTTACCCGAAACTTCTTTGACAACTATTGCTCAAACAAAATTAAGTTATCACTTCTCTTTTTGTGCTTAATAGCTTTATCAGGCTACTTTAAGGGTAGTCATTTTGTGGGAATTAATTCTTCAAACTATCTGGTTTGCTGCCACTTATTTTAAAAGCGTTCCTTTGAATATTCATACTAAAACTGTATTATCCATTCATGATCCAGTTAATGGGTATTGTCTAAAGCGGTTGCTTGTGATATATGAGATTATTTGCTTGGATCATGTAGACGTACTATCCTGAGTACATTCTCTGATACTGTATCAATCATGTTTGGTCAAGCTGAATGTTGCTCGACACAATTTATTCAGACACAAATGATGTGTGTTTCTTACAGGTTAAGCGTGGCTGGAGTTAATCGTTTGGGATTTTGGCCCTCAGGCCCAGATTTCGAACTAAGACGCTCTGATACCATATGTAACAACCTAATATTTCTAAACATCAACAAGTTTCATAAACATTTTCAATAGTAAACTGAAACAATAACTTCATAGCAAATATTGATTTTCATAACAGCAATTCCAGTAACATAGATTTATCAATGAACAATGATATCATGGTAGAATGAAACAAATACATAGCTTAACAAAGTACCTGATCCTTATGCTAATCTATGTTGCCTTGCTGCCTTGATGCTGCCTTCCTGCTACCTGCTACCCAAATCAACCCTGCCACAAACAGAAAAATAACTACCCAAAACTACTGTCCACCCTGCCAACTAGGAAAACTACCTAGCTCTAGGATATCTACGAATATCCTGGCCCCTGTGCCCAAAACCTCTAGCAACTCGGTGGCTCAACTAGTCCAAAGTCACAACCAGCAATCTCGTGCCTCAATCTGAGCACCAACGTCACAGTAAAGCTCTCGGATCTCTGTCGATAGTAAAAAAACCGTCCCCCCCTCTACCTCCGTCGAGTCTCCCTTTTTTGTTCTCCCTCCTTCACCGCTTCATGCCTTAACTCCTTTACCTGCCACCGTCTCCCTCCATACTCCTCCCATTAATATTCTATCTTCTCAGGATTCATAGTCCTTCCCTGGCTGCATACGCAACCATTTTATATCATATAACAGTGATCCCTCAAATCTATTTCTCAGGTCATTAAATGAAATTTTGTAATTAAATATTTAGTTAGTTAATCACAATTATATCTTTTAACTTAATTAATAACTTACTTAATTAAATTCATTAAATCATCATTGTTTAATTAACACTTTATTGACACACTTAATCCCTTAGTTAGTTTTTCTTTACAATTTTATACATTTTTCCAACTAGGGGCGTTACGGTACAAATGACTTCCCTCTTCCTATCCATATGCAAAGTAAAAACCAAACCTATTACAACTAAGCTTTGTATGACACTTGGTCATCTTCAATGCATTGCTCGATTTTGGAACCAAATTATATTTTTGTGGTAATAGTTATATAATTTCCAAGTTCGAAAGAGGTGTTGTAAATCTTATGTCATTTACTCTTTCACATGTATTTGTTCCTCCCAAACAATCAATAACACTTATGGAATATTGTGGTCCTCTTTATAGTTAGTATGATTACTTGAATATTATGAAATACAAACATATCATTTCCATGTATAGTATGTGCATGAATGGTTGTTATTCTAGAAACTTTAATAGGAAAAACTTGGTATATATCAATGGTCATCAACAAACTCATGGGAACATTGCAAGGTTCATAAATAGTTGTAACTCCTCATTATTTAATGCAAATCGTTCCTTTTAGGAAAACCCCAACGACAAAGATCTCTTTATGAAAAAGAAGATATACTTATTTGTTTTTGTGCATGAAATATGTAGTTTATCTCTTGGTGATGATTTTTTAGTAAACTATAGCTTTTGTAAACCACCACGTGCTCGTCAAAAATGATTTTCATTGGGTCTACCTTTAGAAATTCCCTTGGGGTGTAAGAAAAAAATGATTGAGTAATTGTATTTTTGGACTTTCAATGGAACTAATGTAAATTTAATTATTAATTCAAAATTAGTTTTATAAAGTGGTAGGTTGCATGTTGCAAGAATTACACCAAACACGAGGATTAAGCCCTATAAAATCTACACAAGAACTTTTGTTTATTTAATTTCTAGATTTTTGTTAATGTTTTTTATATGTTTAAATATCAATAGAAAATTAATTTAAATTAGTATTCTTTTAAACTTAACAAATTAATAATTTTCTTCACTAACCAAATCTAATAGTTACATTTCCTTATGAGGATATTCATAGATTTGGTGGTAGAGAAAAAAACATAGTCGTTAAAACAAATTGTGTATATCAAAATTCATTATTATTAATTATTTCATCTTCATATTTAATAATTATAACGTTTTCCCATATGGTGTGGATTTCAGTGAGACATTTTGATCCCATATGGTGTGGATTCCAGTGAGACAGTTTGATCCCATATGGTGTGGATTCCAGCGAGACAGTTTGATCCCATATGGAATGGTTGTGGCCCAATGTGACGAGCACCATGAGAACAACACATGATGGAGGGAAGGTGCACATGGAACTTAATCGATCACTTGTTAGAATGAAGAAGGTGACTGTTGTTGCTGAGGACAATTCATGCAGTATGAGTATTCAATATGAGAATCGTGGTGCATGGCAGGGGGTTGGTAGACAACTCTCATGCACAATCATCCCAAAGCACCTGGAAGGAGATAGGAGTTGAATTTGATGTTATTTATTCGATTTGGAAGAAGGTATGCATAACATTTTCATAATGAAGAGAAATTATGCAAGATCAAATAGGTAAAAATGAAGTCTCTTGGTTCATTCATGGGGCCTCCAGGTGTGCCAAGAGTGATAGTCTTATTTTTTGACAAAGGTGGAGGGAGATCCATCTCTATTTGGTTTGGGTTTTTGATGGCTCGACTAGTGAGTATAAAATGAAAATGTTGATGGGGTGGGAGGCATGATAGGGAATACATGGGAATAAAGAGAAGCTTAGGCTTTGATTTTTTGAATTGTGCTCAGAGGAAGAGAATAGAGCAGGAAAGGAATTTGAATTTTAGGTTTGTGGTTAGAGAGGGGAATTGTTGGACAGAAAGATACAGGAGGAGTTGGTGGAATCATTCAATGATCCTTTTTACACTCTAACTAGGGACACCAAATATTTCAAAATTGCGGAAACCTATTAGATTTCTCAAGCCATGGTGAGCTAAGTGTTGCACTAGACAAGGAGAGAGAATTCATACATCCTCCATGAAATTCACATTTTAGAGGGAAAGTTTGATTTTTTTTTAAATCCCAATCTGGAATCAAGTTTAGGGTGTCATCATATTCTCGGGAACTTGGTAATAAGGAAAATAATTAGGACTCTCCAAGCATGCCTCACTTTGCTAGCTTCCCAATTGACGTTGATGAAGAGAAAAAGAGATCAAAAGATCATCGAAGCGACTGCGACACCAAGCCAAGCAAGGTGTATCCAATGGTAGATGCATTGGGTTAAGGGATTTTTGTCTCTCTAGTTTTTGAATATTTTATTTACTTATCGCCAAGCGAAAAAAAAATCTATGTTTCTAATGGTAGGGTATGTGGTTAAAAGATCAACTAGTATACAGTTTTATGGTCAAACCATAGATGGGGGGTTTTGAACTCCAGAATTAACACTATGTGGGTCTACACTTTTTTTTGTTTTGATGGAAAACTATGACTTTATTCCAGTGTGGACTTCGTTTCCAATTTTGGTAGGTCCCCCCAACTTGACTATATTTTTTGGGAAGATAATAGAATGCCTAGTGCAATTAAAACAAAACATTATATTTTTTTTTAAATTCATATTTAAAATTCATTATTATTAATGATTTCATTTTCATATTTAATAATTATAATTATAATATATATTTTTAAATATAACAATTATAAATTTATTTATGAAAAATTTGTTGGGTGTGTGTTATATTGTTTGCATGTGTGTGTGTGGGCACGTCAGATTCAACAACTGTGTCTGATGATCCCTCTAGTAGTGCTCTTTTTGTAGTGTGCGTCGGGTGTTTCCTAGGGGGGNAAGTATGCCCCCCCCCCCCCTAGTTACGCACAATGCCCCAAAATTTGTTTTTGGCATTTTTTGCTATTTTTAGCGGTTTTCTAAATTAATCCTGGATTAAGGGATTAGGGTTTTGGTATCTATGGAAAGCCTAAAAACATTGTGTATATTGTATGGTGAATGGTGAAATTCTATATAATGAATATAAGAGAGGTTTTCCCCGATTGAGGATTTTCGGTATAAATCTTTGTATACTATGTGTATGAGCCATTGATTAAATTTTGTTTTTCTTAAGAATCTATATGCATTGCTTTACTTCATAGGTTTAAAAATTACATGTGGTATCAAAGCTATTTTTTTGGCTTAAGAGGGACATCTTTGTTGTTGAGGGTTTGGCTCAGTATTGATAGATCAAGTTTTTCTTGGGTCTGTGATAAACCTAGGTTTAGTGGAAGATTTTGCAGTGGTTATTCAAGTATATAAAGAGGAATGGTGAGCTATTCTAGAATCGAGATACAGAAGTTCAACGGTAAAAACTTTTAGAAATGGAAGCTCAAGATGGAGGACCTTCTTGTAGACAAAGAACAATGGATAGTTGTGGATCCTGGTACACAATCTACTGGTATGTAGCCTGCTGGCACACAAACGACTGGTACACAACCTACTAGTACACAAACTACTAGTACACCACCTACTGGTATGGAAAAGGAAGATTGGGAGAAGTTGGACAGAAGACCAAGGAGTACTATTCAACTCTGCCTGGCATATTTGGTGTTGTTGAATGTCTCGAGAGAATCTATAGCCAAGGAACTATGGAATAAGTTAGGGAATTTGTATCAATCAAAGTCCCTAGTAAACAAGTTGTTTCTTTGAAAGAATTTGTATCATATTAGGATGGGAGATGGAGATTATGTGACAAAACATATAAATTCCTTTAATACTTGGGTAAGTCAACTTGTCTCTATTAATATTATGATTGCAGAAGAAGATAAGTGCATTACTTTGTTATGTTCTTTCCCAGACTCTTGGGATAATCTAGTTGTAGAAATTGGTAGTACCACTCAATCTACATTGAAGTATGAGGATGTAGTTTCACCCTTGTTATCTGAAGAGATGAGGTGAAAAATCATGGATAGTCATAACACAGATGATCTATTTGTAAGAGGTCACACCCAAGATAGTAATCCTGGTAAGCCTTCGAGGGGGAGATCTAAATCTACAGGTAGATCTAAGTCTCCAAGAAAATATTTGAGGAAATGTTGGAAGTGTGGTAAAACAGGGCATTATAAGAAAGATTGCAAGTCTAAGAAAGTTGAAAAAACAAAGGGATCTGATAGTACCTCTTCCAGAGAGGTGAAAACATCCACTGAAGAAGGAGGTGATGTTTACCTAGAATCTATAGGTACACATGCAGACCGTGATGTATGGTTGATCAACTCAGGTGTATCATACCATATGACTCCTCACAAGGAGTAGTTCTCTGAATATGAAAAATATGATGGTGGTGATGTATTCCTAGGAGATGACTCGAAAAAAAAAATAATGGGAGGTGGAAGGGTTAAGTTGTTGCTAAAACATGGAAGGATTATAACTCTCCATGGGTTTCTGCACATTCCAAAACTAGCCAGGAGCCTAATATCTGTAAGAAAGTTGGATGATGCATGAGTGGATACTGGATTGGGAAAGGGCACTTGCAAGATGGTATGAGGAGCAATGGTTTTAATGAGGGGATTTTAGAGTGGAACTCTGCACAAGTTGTGGGGAATCACTTATACTAATGGGTGTAACAATTATGTTCTCCCTCGGTAGAGAAATGAAGGATAAAATACCAATACTGTCCTTGAAAATAAGACCATGTTGTGGCATCAAAGACTGGGGCATATTGGAGAAAAGGGCCTTCGAGCATTGCATGATAAAGGTATGGTTGAAGGTATGTCTAATTGTACTCTGGATTTTGATTTATTTGAACATTGCATATATGGTAAACATAATCGAGTAAGATTCTCATATGGTGCTACAAGAGCAAAGGGGATCTTAAAATTGATACACAGTGATGTGTTTGGACTTGTTCCTGTTCCATCCCTAGGTAAATATGTGTATTATGTTTCATTCATATATGATTTCTCAAGGAACACATGGATTTATTTTATTAGAAATAAATATGAGGTATTTAATAAATTTAAAGAGTTTAAGGCCCTGGTCGAAAATCAGATAGAAAAGAAAATAAAGGTATTGAGAACAGATAATGGTGGAGAATTCTGCGGAAATGATTTCGAAGAATTTTGTAAGAAGTGTGGTGTAGCAAGGCAGAAGACTACTCCATACACTCCTCAGTAGAATGGAGTTGTAGAAAGGATGAATGAGACATTGATGGAAAAATCAAGGAGCATGCTCAACGGTGCTGAGTTAGGACAGGAATTTTGGGTAGAAGCTGTGGGTACAACATGTTACCTGGTCAATCGATCACCTTCATTGACGTTGGATGATACAAATCTGCAAGAGGTATGAACTGAAAAGAAACCCTCTCTTCAAAATATTAGAGTGTTTGGTTGTGATGATTATGTACATGTTCCAAAGGAAAATAAGAGTAAGATGGATAAAAAGCTTGAAAAGTGTATCTTTATTGGTTATAAAGATGGTGTGAAAGATTTTAATATTTGGAACCCAGATACCAAGAATAATGTTTACAGTCAAGATGTTGTTTTCAAAGAGGTAAAATATGTTTCCAAACATGAATTCCTACCAAGGCCATAAGAACCTGAGAAAACATAGTTTGTTTTAGATGATGCAAAATATGAATCATCTGAAGAAGATGAAGAAGAAGAAGAAGAAGAAGAACCTCATACCCCAGTAGTGAGGATATTAGTGAGAGAAAGAAGGCAACTAGAAAGGTATAGTACACATGACTTTTGTTCCAATTTTTCTTTATCTATTACTGATGATGATCCCAGAACTATCAGGGAAGCAATGAATTCAGGGGATAGTAAACTCTGGAAGAAGGTCATGGTTGAAGAAATGCATTCCTTGGATAAGAATGAGGCATGGGATATAGTTGAGTTTCCAGCTGGAAGACAATATGTTGGTAGCAAATGGTTGTTTAAGAAGAAGTTTAATGCAAAATAAAAAGTGGAGAAATACAAAGCTCAGTTAGTAGCAAAAGGTTATTCCCAGGTAGAGGGAATTGACTTTGGTGAGATTTTTTCTCCTGTTGCTAATTTAACTTTTATTAGATTTCTTTTATCTATTGTTGCTTCTTTTTATCTTGAAGTGGAATAGATGGATGCGAAGACAACATTCCTACACAGAGATCTGGAAGAGTAAATCTACATGAAGCAACAAGAAGGATTTGTAGTGAAGGGAAAGAAAGAGTTGGTATGTAAGCTAATGAAGTCACTATATGGTCTGAAGCAATCACCTAGGATGTGGTACAAAATTTTTGACACATACATCCTTGGATTGGGATTTGTGAGAAGCAGGGTTGATCGTTGTCTATATTCAAAGAAGGTTGGTGATCACTTCACTTATGTAGTGTTGTATGTTGATGACATATTGTTGGTAGGAAATAACATGGATGTTATCAAGGAGTTGAAATCACATCTATCCTCCAAATTTGACATGAAGGATCTCGATGTTGCTAACTTCATTCTGGGAATGGAAATTAAAAGAGATCATGCAAACAGGAGACTCTGGTTGAATCAGAGAAAATATGTCGAGACAATATTGCAGAGGTTTAATATGCATGGAAGTAAACCATTCAAGGTTCCTATTACTATAGGTGTAAAGTTATATGAAAATCAGTGTCCCAAGACACAGGAAGAAGAAGAGGGCATGTCCCATGTTCTGTATGCCATCTCAGTTGGTAGTTTGATGTATGCAATGGTTTGTACTAGACTAGACATTGCACATGCAATGGGAGTTTTGAGCGGATATATGTCAAAACCAGGGAAGGCGCATTGGACAACAGTAAAGAGGGTCTTTAGGTATTTGTGTGGCACTACCAATTATGGATTGGACATAGTGGTGGACATACATGGCTTTGTTGATGTAGACTGGGCTAGATATCTGGATCGCAGAAGATCTACAAGTGATATGTGTTTAACCTATTTGGAGAATCAATCAGTTGGATGAGAAAAAAATAGGATGTAGCAACACTCTCAACTACAGAAGATGAATACATGGCAGCCACTCATGAAAGCAAGGAAGTAGTATGGTTACAGAGATTGTGTTTAGGTATTGGGTTGGTACAACAAGCAGTGAGATTAAATTGTGACAATCAAAGTGCAATGTTCCTGTCAAAGAACCCAACTTATCATTCGAAGATAAAGCATATTGATGTTCAGTATCACTTTATGAGAGACATGTTTGAGGAAAAGAAGGTGTTGTTGGAAAAGGTTGACACTTGGAAGAATGTTGCAGATTCATTAACAAAGTTTGTGAGAACATAAAAGTTCTCCTGGTGTACAGTAACAATGGGCATTTCTACCCTAGATTGTTGACTATATAATCTTGTGGACCCTTGGATGCAATGAAAACAACAAGTGGGAGAATGTTGGGTATGTGTTATATTTTTTTCATGTGTGTGTGTGGGCACGTCAGATTCGACAACTGCATCTGACGATCCCTCTAGCAGTGCTCTTTGTGTCGTGTGCATCGAGCACTTCCTAGGGGGGTCCTAGGGGGGGCTAGGTATGCCCCCCCTGGCTATGTGTAGTGTTTGGCATCGGGCGATAGCCCGGGGCCAACAGGGTTCGGGGCAATAGTCTGAAATTTGTTTTGGGGCAGTTTTTGCTATTTTTACCAGATTTTGCTATTTTTAGCAGTTTTCTAAATTAATCCCGGATTAAGGGATTAGGGTTTTGGTATCTACAGAATACCTAAAAACATTGTATATATTTTATGGTGAATGATGAAATTCAATATAATGAATATAAGAGAGGTTTTCCCCAGTTGAGTGTTTCCGATATAAATTTATGTGTACTATGTGTATGAGCTATTGATTAAATTTGGTTTTGCTTAAGAATCTGTATGCATTGTTGCATAGGTTTAAAACTTACAAAATTACTCTAGTGATATCAATAAAATATATGAAAAAATAACATTTCATAAGAGTAATTATTCAAGTTAATTTTTTCATGGATTAACCAAATCCAATATTTGCATACATGTTAATACAACATCAACAAAATGCAATACTTAGAGTATTTTTTTATTAGAATGTTGAATTAATACTTTCATTATTTTTTAATAGAATATTGATAAAGTTGATAATAGAGCTAAAAATTGTAAAATCATTCATTGAAAGTGTATAGATCAAAATTTGTTATTATATATTATTTATATTTAATAATTTAGACTTATTTAAATAAATTTAATATATTGTAACAGTTGAATCATATAAATTAATAAATTCTTTGGAAAAATAAATATAATAATCGTCATTTTAGTAAACGATTATATTATAGCATTGTCGTATAATATTTGAATAATAAAAATTAGTAAAATAACATTATTATTACATAATCACTATTATTAGTGAATAATTATATCATAATGTTATTATTACAATATATGAAAAAGACATAATTATTCAAATCAAAATCATTTCACTCATCATATTTATGTATCTTTCTTTGTAAGCATGCTTAATCAACATATTGTGTCTTGTTGAACAACAAATAATTCACCTTGAAGAAGAATTAAACAATATATGGAATTAATGGTTATAAGCTTTTGCAATCACAATCCAAAATAAACGATTTCATAAAACTAAAGTTAAATAAAATATATATGGAAAAAATAAATTTTAAAGAGTGATACATCTCAAATTTAATTTAAAAACAAATAAATCATTAGCGTACTTGTAATCTATTTTATAACTCAAAGAAAAACAACATCGGCATGATTTGAGAAAACATAATATATATGTGTCTTATATTGTTTATAGCACACCAGTGTGATTGAATGCACACTAGTGTGGTTGTTACGTAAAAATGTGCCAACAAACAATTTAATTGACAAAGTATGTATTTAACACTCCACAATTAAAGTTTTTTAGAAGATGTTCTTTGCAAAGGAAAATTTTTTTTGGTGCCTCTCATAATTTAGTAGATGGACTCAATCCTTTTCCATTCCCTCAACTCTCTAGTTTGCATAGCCTCCTCCAAGAGCCACTCGACTTTCTCCAAGATACATTCCTCATCATTCATGTAGCCATAATATGAACTTGTGTCAATTCATTTGTAAATAATTTCATACTTACACCTCCTCTTCTATGTCTTGGGGGGATTATCAAACAACTCTTTGATGTCAAGGAGGAATTTGTACCCCAAAGTATATATAACTAGGGCCCTTTTTAGTGGCACCAAACACATCAACTTCATTCCCTTTCAAGTCCATCATCTTGGCCCCTACTTTGGCATAATTGAGACTCTCAATATTTATGATCATAAATTCCCAATGCCTCTTTGCCTTGATCAGCAAGAAAGGAATCCTAGAAGATTTTTTAATTATAATATTATGTCAACCTCAAGATTTACCTAAGCCCCATATTGTATATTTGATAGAAGTTAAGAAGCACATTTGAAAAAAAAAATTATGATCCATAAGATTTGTCAGCATGCCTTATCACTAAATATTCATCATTTCCTTAGCCTCAACCTACTCCTCAATGAGATCCCCACTCATGTATTTACTAAAAAGATCATGTTTTTTCTTCTTCACAACCATGCACTTGATCACTTTCTCATTCAAAATGGTCACATGGGAAATAATCTCTCACTCTCTCTATTGTTGTTTTTGTAACACCCCTAATTTGATGAATGCTTAAAGATTACAAGTAAAATGAATTAAAGAAAATAATTATGGTTAACTAAGTAATACGTTAACTACAGATCACATTTAATGACCTGAGAAATAAATCTTAAGAAAACACTGAGAAATGATATAAAATGGTTGCATATGCAGGAGGGGAGAGTGATGAATCCCGAGAAGATAAAACATTAAAGGAAGGGTATGGGACCTACATGGAGGCTGGTTGGAGGAGTAACTGCATGAGTCGGAGAAGGAGGAATAAGGGAGGGGAGAAGATTGTCAGGAGGGGGATTCGACATGGGGGGAGAGATTTTTCTGAGGATTTTTCGGACTTGCTGTCAGCACATAGTTTTTTTTTTACGATGGCTTTTGATCAGGGGAGGCACCGAGTTGCTGGAGGCTTTGGGCACGGAGGGCCAGGATATCCATAGATATCCTAGAGCTAGGTAGTTTTCCTAGTTGGCAGGGAGGACAGTAGCTTTGGGCAGTTATTTTCCTGTTTGTGGCAGGGTTGATCTGTGTAGCAGGGAGCAGAAAGGTAGTAGCAAGGAAAAGAGGCAACATAAATTAGCATCACATCCAGGTACTTGTTAAGTTATGTATTTATTTCATCCTGCCATGAATTTAGTATTTATTGAAAAATCTAAGTTACTGAAGTTGTTGTTATAAAAGTCAATATCATGCTATGAAGCTTTGTTTCAGTTTAATTTCATAAAATGTTTAGGAAACTTAATGATGTTTAGAAATATATGGGCATTACATATGGTATCAGAGTGTCTTAGTTTGAAATCTGGGCCTAAGGGCCAAAATCCCAAACGATTAACTCCAGCCGCGCTTAACCTGTAAGAAACACATGTCATTTGTGTCTTAATATATTGTGTTGAGCAACATTCAGCTTGACCAAACACGACTGATATGGTATATGGCATATTACCGGGATGATTTGACAGTTCATTCAAAAATAAGGGAAAGACGATTCAAACATATCATACCAGTCTTTGAACTATGTAGGATGTATGACATGATATCTTTGAATCCAAAAACGTGTTTATTTCTATATTATAAGGGAAAATACTAGGCCATATTGTGAGTAAAGAAGGCATATACATTGATCCAGAAAGGGGTAAGGCAATAAATTACTTAAATCCTCCTATGTCTTGAAAAGGAGTATAATATTTCTTTGGAAAGATAAGTTTTGAATGAATATTTGTTCTAGATTATGCCACGATTGTTAAGACAATAAATAGTTTACTAAAAAAAAAAGGATACAAAATTTGAATGAACATCGGAAATTCAAAAGGCTTTTACAGAAATCAAACATGCAATCACTACTACCCCTGTTCTTATTAGTCCCAATTTTGATAAAAATTTCATATTATATTAGAGGAAACCATTTCTTCCATACTCACCAATTTCATAAATATGAAAGTTCATGACCAAAATTGAAGTTGTAAATATTTATCCTCCTAATACAATTGATGTCGTCATACAGAGCTCAACTTTAGCATCATCTGAATGGTATAAGGATATACTATTTTATGTGACGTCTAGCCAATTTCCTCTGGGAATGTGTTCTAAAGAGAAAATATATTCAAGGTAGAACCCCTATATTATCCAAGAAAATGGTCTCATATATATCACAAGCGACTGTTTTAGACAATACCCGTTAACTGGATCATGAATGGCTAATGCGGTATTAATATGAACATTCAAAGGAACACCCTTTAAAATAGCGACATTGAACCAGATAGATAAAGAATCAATTCCCACAAAATGGCTACCCTTAAAGCATCTTGATAAAGCTATTAAGCACGAAAAGGAGAGTTGATAATTTAAATTTATTTGAGCAATGTTTGTCAATGAAGTTTCGAGTAGTATTGACACCTGAAAATCGATGAAATATCGAGGGAAGCTTCTGTCGAAGGCTTGAAGTTGGAAAAATTTAATAACTGCACGAATTATTACTATATAAAATACAAAAGGGCATTTGCAAGACCTTAAAAGGGCCTATTTTATCTCGAACTTAACCCAATTGAGGAACTGCCAATGCGCAACAACAAAGAGATATGGAAAATTTGTATTGCGCAGGAAGTGCGTGAATTACCTGCCTGTATTAGCCTCAGCAAAATCTTAAATAATGAAAACTCTCTTGAACAGTAGACCAATACAATTTTGACCATGCCAAAGAGATCAATTTTCACACCATGTAGGGTTTCATGCAACTAATCATTATCCTTAAAGGAGAACAGATCTGAACCGTCAGATCTTGGGCGGATACCTGACAGCCGATGGATCTGCAAGGAGTTGCGAGGGAGTTAAATCCTCAAGGAATACGAGAGGAGAAATCCCGACGATACGTGTGAAGGCATCAGGATATCGGAGTTCGTGAAATCGGGAGTTCCATGAGCAAGGGGTCGGGAAACCCATAGTGAAAACCCCGATACAATCAGATTCGTCCATCTGTTGGGACATGTGGCAGGGAGTCGAGTGTTCATCAGTATTTCGGAGCTTCAGGAGTCATGGATCCGTGACCAGGAGAACCCCGGAACGGCAGAGGAGTCATAGACATAGGATTTCAAGGAGGACAGGTGTTGCGTGACCACCAGATCGGGATTTTGGTCATCGGGGTACGGGTAAGTGAAGGTTCCTAGCCTTGTAAAGTAGCGAACCTCGAGAGTTGATCTGAACCGTCCATCATTTAGGACACGTGTCAGAACCCTGGAGAGAGTCGAGAATCGGGGAATCGGAGTTTTCGAGCACACGAAAATCATGTCACACGGAATCACGATCCGTGATTTCCCGACAAGATCTGAATTGTTCATTTTAGAGGACACGTGGCAGAGATTGTGCGAGAGTCGGGATATTGGCCATCGGAGAATCAAAATTCTTGAGGGCAAGGGAATGGAGATACCATAAGTCTCGAAACGTCGGGAAGATCAGAGTCGTCCGTTTACATAGGACAGGTGTTGGGAATCGGGCGAAAGTCGCAGATCGGGAAATCGGCGTTCCTGAGAACAAGGAAACCGTGGCATCGCAAGTTCTGAAACCCCAGAGGAATCGAGACCGTTCATTTAGGGGGCATGTGGACGAGATCGGTGTTATCGGAGAAGTCCCGATAAGAAATCATCCATCGGGGTTTGAGTCATCGGGAAATCAGGGATCCCGTGAACCAAGTATCCATGCATTATGAAATCACGAAACGTGATTTCCCGATGGGTCAAGGGATAGTGGGGCCCACAGAAGGGTCAACAGTGGACACATGGTAGATTACACGACGTAAGTGACTTAACACTTAAACCTTTGTTAAAGAGGATTAATTAATCAATGTTTTAATTAGGCCTTAATCATGTCGCGAAATCGGAGATTGAGGTTTCATGATTCTTTGTTACGGGAAACCCCGAATCCCGATTTCATTAACAATTCACTTGAAATATTTAAAGTTTTAACCCACTTTTAAACCTTCGTTGACCAAAGGTAAACGCTAAAAGGCATCGCGAAATTTGAAGGAAAATTCTTGCTCGAGAAGGACCGAAACCCCGATGGGGAGCCATAAGGAAACGGTCACATGGACCTTGGCATAGCCAGAATGGGGCAAACACACAGAGAGGAGGCGTATCGGGATATTGGGAATTTCGTAGACATGGGATTCATGCATGCGGTATTGAGATATTCGAAACTCCGATGTAGGACAAAGCCGTGGCCTGGGGTATAGTGGTCATATGGGCCAAAAGGCTTAGCCAGGAGGGATAACGCATAAGGTACTGCATCGGTAGATTGGTAATCGGGAAACTGCGAGGGCAGGGGTTCATAACAACGAAAGTCACGAAACCCCAAAATCCCGATAAGGGATAAGACTGTGGTCGCGTAGGAGAGGGTCCCCTGGACCAAAGAATATCCAAGGAAGGGCTAAGGCATAAGGTAGCATATTGGAATTAAGCATAAGGAAACCCCGAAGCCCGATAAACAGGATTCCTAAGGGGAATTTGGGCTCGGTACCGGGGAAGGCCGTGAAGAAATGGGAAGGACCCTCAGGGTCGGATGTTGACCAGTGATTCCCAGGGGAATCCAAAGAGTCGCTCAGCTCAGTTGATGAAATTGAATGACCCTGTTTACACATATAAAAATGTATATATACACACATAACCATAGTTATACATCGACGAATGAAGTTACAAATACAAAAAGAAATAAACTGAAAGAAAAAACACCAAATCTGTACAGAGCTAGAATTACAGGCAAAGCAATCTATTTCGCACTGAAAAAAAAAATGTATATATATATATATATATAATAGGAAAGTATCATTTAGTACCAAAGCATAAGGAAGGTTTATGCAAATCCTTGACTAAATCAACTCAGCGTTCTTCACGAAGGTAATGAATCTGTGCACAAACTGGTGGACTGAATCGTACCTCTTGCCCTATCTGAGGGAGAACTCCACAAAATGTACAGACATGGGATTGTTTCCCAATAATTCAAAGAGACTGGACTCCAAGCCCTAGACCTTATCAGTTACCACATCAAAATACTTTGTTTATGCAAAATAAACAGGAGCAGATACAACAATAACTAGCACTGGCAAGATACTCAGAACAACGATGAGGATGTGAGCCATGGCAAGGGAGATTCAGGAAAACCTCTGAACAGAGCAAAGGCAGATCCGTGGAGGAGAAA
>JASDQU011441764.1:6642-17272 GCA_032191745.1 Picea mariana
CAAGATATCTTATTTGAAGGAGAGGCTAAGCTAGCTTGTTGCCCCCTCATCTTCAAAATTTTGGTGAATTAACATAGTCCTTCCACTTTCCATCAAAACAGGAGACTCCATTGCCCAAGGGTTCAAGAAAATCAAGCATTTCTTTCTTCTCTTTCTCTTCAAATTCTATATTTTTGTTACTTGTTTTAAACACACATAAAGTAAAAGGTTGTTGGTTTCTATGGTTGAATATTTCATTTACTTTATGCATTACAAAGCAAGTAGTTTAGATCTCAAGTTCTAAAGAAAGATTCAACTAGATCTAGCTTGCTTCATTTCATCTTTAGTCTCTCTTTTCGGCAATTTTTTAAAGGCTAACGATAGGTGTTTTCCAAGAGCTTAATTTCCATATTTGAGCAAAGCTTACTGTCTTTATATTTTTGTTTTAGGACAGCGAAAAGAATAGTAAGAAAAGGGCTTTCTCTACTTAGTTTAAATTCAGAATTTTGCTAGTTTGTTGTAGAATTTAACTTAGAAATTTTTCGTAGATTTTTTACTAATAACCCAAGACACTTCCAAAGTGTTTTTTGGGCAGCTTTTGCTATCATTTGTTCGCTGTTTTGTGCAGGTTGACGAACAGATAGGAAGAAACTCTGTCCGTTTTGGGCAGATTAGGAGCATCAGGGACCCCCGAGAGCACCTATTTTACTTATTAAACCTTTGTAAAGCATTGCAAAGACTTGTGACCCCCCTAATGAATGGTCACAAGTCACTTCCATAAAGTCTCGTGCAAATCTTTAATAAAATCAGTGGGACTACAAGCTCCCGCTTTTCATTCCCCCTGGGGGAACGGTGTTTCGGTGGTGGTGTCAATTTTTGCAAGTTTTAGCTTAGATTTGATTTTGCATAATTAAAGTAAGCTAAAGTAATCTTTAATCCATCTCAAAGCACAATCAACATTTAGATTAGTTTTCCTTTTTTACAAAGTAGAACACTAATTGCTAGATTAGCTTTATTTTCCGCAATTTCAATTTGGCAAATAAACCATCCCCTCAGCTCCTCGCAAGAGGCCTGGTCAGTGTGGATTAGTAATTAGTCTCACATTTCAATTCAGTCATTTATTTTACTTGTTATAAAATAAACAAATTCCCCTCAGCTCACAGTGCGGTTCCTGACCCTTCCATTTGCGAGCTAGTCTCGATCTGCTAGAAGTAAGTTTCATACACGCTGTGATGGTAAGTGGTTGATAGTTTAATTAGAACAACCTCTAAAGTACTTAACTTAATGCGCGGGAAAATGCCTTGAAGTGACCTGTGAAGTAAGGCGGGCCCTCTCGGGACCTGGCTTCCCACCCGTTTTGGACATCCAGCACTTTGAGTGAGTTTTACTGGTGAGACCATTGGGTTTCGGTAAAGCTCTCCACAAGTTTCCAAACAAAGTGTTAACCTCCAAGGAGGCCCAAACCATTTCATTAACTGAACATCAATTTATCCTAATAAAACACGCGAACTACATTGCCCACGATTCACTTTAAGGCATTGATCTCACTTTTCACACTCAGCAAAGCCACAGGCTTCATTTCAAGTTTGGTTATCTACTTGATTTAAATGAAACTTGCATCTAACAATTGTTTCTCAGTATCCTTTTGATGCAAGTATATGCTTATTTGATTATATATCGTGGTGAATGTTTACTTCATGTTTGATCAGTTTATGGTTGATGGTTTAAAAGAATAATAAACTCCTAGATTTCATTTCTGTACTTAGCTTATTTTAAAGCCTTAGTATATTTGTTAGGGACTACCCCCCTTGGCTTCACTAGGAGTTGGCCTAGACGAAGGAGTTGAGGATTAGGTGACAGCACCTTAACTCTCACTTGCCCCCAAGGACACACCGAGTGGATTGAAGATTTCTTCCACGTCTCCCAGGTGTGTATAAGGCGGCAACATGACATATGATGAGTGGTGTTGTAACAGTATTCCCCCAGGTGTAGCCACCTAACCCATCCCTTCTGTTGTCCTGCTACATAGTTTCTGAGGTAGCCTTCCACCCACTTGTTGACTATTTCGGTTTGCCCATCAGTCTGAGGATGGTAGCTGGTGCTAGGGGTCAAATCCGTCCCAACCAACTTGAATAAATCCTGCCAAAAGGTGCTCATAAATCGGCTATCCCTATCACTAACAATGGTTTTGGGCAACCCGTGTAGCCTAAAGATCTCCCTGAAGAACAAATCTGCAACCTGTGTTGCGCTGAAGTCTGTGGCAATGGAGAAGAAGTGTGCAAACTTAGTTAATCTGTCCACCACCACGAAAATACAGTGTTTCCCTTGTGCCCTTGGTAATCCTGTGATGAAATCCATGGAGATGCTTTCCCATTTTTGCTCTGGAATGGTTAAAGGTTGTAACAGTCCTATTGGATGGGTATGCTCATCCTTGTTTTCCTAGTAAGTAGTGCACTCTTTGATGTGGCGCACTACATCTTCTTTGAGACCCCTCCATGAAAAACTTTCCCGTACCTGTCTGTATGTTTTGACAATGCTTTGGTGCCCTGCCACCGGTGAGTCGTGACTTACCTGTAGTATCTTGGCCTTGAAGGTTGACTCGGGAACTAAGAAAATTCGGCCCTTGTAGTAGATGATGTCATCTATGACTTTGAAGTTGTCATCCTATATCTGCCCATCCATCAACTGACAAGCGAACTAGTTTTTGGAGTATTCCACCAAGAGGTGGGCCTTCCAGTCAACTGAGATAGCGGTCATAGCATAAACCGATGGCCTTCTAACAATGCATCTGCAACTATGTTATTCTTCCCCTTGACAAATTCAATGTCAAAATCATAGTCCTGTATCTTGTTAACCCACTTCTGTTGTCTCTCATTCAAGTCCTTCTGTTCCAAGAAGTACTTAAGGCTGTTGTGATCTGATCTCACTACAAATCTTGCCCCTACCAATTATTTCCTGAATTTGGCCAAGGTGTGCATGATGGCCAACATTTCTTTATCATAGATACTGTAAAGAAGCTTAGGGCTCCTCAACTTTCGACTCTCATAAGCAAGGGGATGCCTATTTTGCATGAGTACGGCTCCAATTCCCTCTCCGGATGCATCACATTCCAATGTGAAGGGTTGGCCGAAATCTGGCAAGGCTAAAACTAGGCATGTGCTCATTACCTTTTTCATCTTGTCAAATGTAGACTGTGCCTCTTCACTCCATCTGAAAGCCCCTTTCTTGGTCAAATCAGTCAAGGGTGCACAAAGTTGTGAGAACCCCTTGACGAACCTCCTGTAATAACTGCAAATGCCGAGAAACCCCCTCAACTTTGTAAGAGTCTTAGGTGTGGGCAAGTCAAGCATCACTTGGATCTTCTCTTGGTGTACCTATACCCCCTCTACTCCAATGATGTGCCCCAAGTAGAGGACCTTTGTCATCCCAAATTCACATTTGGAGTCCTTGGCATACAAGGATTGGTCCTCCATGATGGTTAAAATCTGTTCCATATGCTGAAGATGTTCCTCCCAAGTCCTACTATAGATCAACAAGTCATCAAAAAACACAAGAAGATGCTTCCTCAACTGCTTGTTGAAGACGTGATTCATGCATGACTGAAATGTGGCTGGCGCATTGGTCAATCCAAAGGGCATCACTAGGAATTCATAGTGGTCGTAATGACACTTGAAGGTAGTGTTAGGGATGTCCTGCTCCCTCATTTTGATTTGATGATATCCATAGCGCAAGTCAATCTTGGTGAAGTAAACAACCCCATGGAGTTCATCCAATAACTCATCAATCCTCGGAATGGGATACATGTTCTTAATAGTCTTCTTGTTTAATGCCTTGAAATCAATGCACATGCGCATGATTCCATCCTTCTTGACTAGTACCACTGAAGATGCAAAAGGACTGGAACTTGGTCTAATGTGACCCATGTCTAACAGTTCTTTGATGGCCTTCTCTATTTCATCTTTGTACTTCTTTGGGTGTCTGTAGGGAGTGGCGATGATTGGTTTAGCCCCCTCTTCCAGCTCTATGATATGCTCAAACCCCCTATCTGGTGGCACTCCAGGTGGAATGGGTCCAAACACCTTGCTATGTTTGTCAATGATCCTTTGAATCTATGGTGCATAGTGAACCTTTCCTTTCTTGTCCACACGTGCCGAAATCCTACACTCAGCAACATATGCAATCTCCTTTCTTCTGAAAATGACCTCCATACGCTTTGTTGTAATTACTCTGGCTGTGTTTCCCGACATGCCCTGAGAACTACCTTTCTCCCACTCTCCTCTGTGAAAGACATCTCCATAGCCTTGTAGTTGGTGGTGATAGGTCCCAAGGTACTAAGACACTGAACTCCAAGGATGATGTTTGTATCAGGGAGGTCCATCACATAAAAGTCCTGTGCTAAGTCATGCCTACCCAGTGTAAGCTTCATTCCTGGAATATACCTGTTACAAGGCATGGTGCTTCCTCCTGCTACCTCCACCTTGAATCCTTCAAATTCAATCGTGGGTATGTGCCTCCTCTGTAGTAGTGCTGAGTCGATGAAGTTGTGAGAAGCACTCCCATCAATGAGAATCGAAACCGTTTGCCCCTGCAATACCCCTCTCATCCTGAAAGTGTTGAACTTGGGTACCCCACTTATTCATGCCAATGTAGCCTACTCCTCTGTTGCATTGTCGTGACATGTAGTCTCCTCTTCTGCAGTTTCGGTGGTGTTTGCTTCTATGTTCTGGATGTGGCCAAAATCCTCATCCTCCTTATTATCAGATGTTACCTCAATGTAATGAGCCTTGTCACGGCCCATACACTTGTGGGATGGATCCCAAGGTTCTTTGCATGTGTAGCATAGCTGCTTTCTTCTCGGTTCTCTTCTAGTGTTCTCATACATCCTACCTCTTCCCCTATCGAACCCCCTTGGGTCTCTTCCTCCTGGATTCATCGGAGGTCTTTGGTCTCTTCCTCTGGTAATTAGAGGTGGTCTAGGGGTAAATTTAGACTTTGCTACTGGGCTTAAATCTCTAGTCCTCCATATGGCATCCTGTAAGTTGGTAGGCTTGAAAGCCTTGACCCAACCCTTTAAGGGTTCCATCAACCCTTATGTGAAAAGCATCATGAGTCTTGACTGAGATACATCCTACACCATAACTGATAACCTCTGAAACACCTCAATATATAGTTCTGATGATCCTGTCTCCCTGAGTTGGGTGAGTTCCCTGAAATGTAGCTCTGGATCCCCCTGGTCAAACGTGTCAATAAGCCTCTGTGTAAACTCTGTGTAGGCCATTATCTGATTGAGGCCAAGTGTAGTCAACCCATGGTACCACCAGTCATGAGCTTTGCCCTCCAAGTACATGGTGGCAAACTTGATGGCATCCATTTCTCTCATGGGGTTAAGCTGCAGGTAAGTATCCAGTTTTTGCACCCACACTTGTGCAGTCATCTTGGTCAAACCATCAAAGTAAGAAATTTCCATCTTTCCAGCCCTATGCTCTAACTCATAGTTGTTCCTATGGTACGGCCTCTGAGTTTTCCCTCTGAATTTGAGTCCACAATATTGATCCAAGGTGATTTGTCTTTGGACTGGTATGCTCAGTGAGTTATATTCCCTGACATATTGCTCAAATTTGTCATCAAATTCGTCTTGGTAGCCTGGTTGTGGCTGCTCATCCAAGAACGAAGGAAGATAGAGCATATGGGTGGCCCTGCTGTGTGTATGTCCCTGTGGTGCACCTCCTCCACGACTCTGTCCCTCAGTGTGATAGTGGGGAATGTGCTCCTGCTGATGTCAATACCCTCCATGAGATCCACTAGCCTCTCTGTTGGTATATGTTTCAGGTCTCTTTCCTCCATGAGTCAAGTGTAATAGTACTTGTGAGATCTTATCTTGGTTGGCACTTACCTTCTCTAAGGTTTCCCTCAACTTACTTTGACCCCTTCGTACTGTCTCTTAATTTTCCTGTAAGTGGGTGACCAATGCACTCTCTGTCTGAAGTATAGACTGACGTAGTTCCTGAGCAAAGTTTGCTAAGACTTGTGGCTCACTGTCCTCACCTAAACCTTCCATGTCTGCCTCTGGTTCGCCTGCCTGCTTCCTACGTCTGCCCATATAGATACCATTGAACTTTTGCATGCGCTAATCCTCACAGGATGGGAGGATTAGAGCTCTGATACCACTGTAATGTTCCCAAGCCAATTTTTTCGCTTGGAACACTAACTGACCGCTAAATATCTTATGTTTGTGTGTTTGTTTGCAGGTTGTCTTCTTAGGTTCGACCTTAGGGTTTATATTCAGTTATCAAGTATAGATCTGAAGATATAATCAATGGAAATACAAGATATGACCAGTACACAAGATATGGAACCAAACAACATAGATTTGACCTTTATTAATATGATAAGCAAGAACCTGGTATAAAAAGGATGCAGATTTGGAATAACATCAGATAGCTCCAGAAGATAAGATATGAGCTGCTACAAAATGCTCCCGACAAGAATATACAAGCCTCCGAACGCTAAAAACAAAATGAAGATCAATATAGAAGAACCAGGGTCTAGTCCAAACCCCCCTGGTTGATGGTACGTCCTCCTGAGAAGCTAAGAAGACCCAAGTTTTGGCCTAGCTGAAGGAAGCCTCCAAATAGCATCAAACTCCACCGAATGATAGATCCGGGCAAGTAGAAGCCCCCCCTGAAGTCTCAAGCCAAGATGCCAAGATCTACCCCTCCAAACTGTTGAATCCTCAATCAAGACTGCGCCCTCTTGAATGTTGAAATAATGTAACTGTAAAGTGTATTCTAATTATTATTGTTGTATTATTCATTAGATCAATCCCCTATTGCGGATTGATCATGTTGGCTATTGTAAAAGACCAAATCCCCTTTTGCGGATTGGTCAAAACATAATTGTAATAGGCAGAATAAGAAGTCGGCCCCAAAATATATTAAAGAGGCCCCGGAATATATTAAAGGTGGTTATAACCACCTAGAAGAAGAAGTTGGCCCTGCTAGTGAAGAGACACCTGCATCCACACGTGCCAGAGTTGTATAAATAAGGAGGCTAGCGCCTCATTTAGACACACTCACTTGTTCATTGAGAAGCAAGTTTTGGAGTTGTAGTTGGAGAAGAGAGAGAGAGAGAGAGAGAGGTGCATTCTTGGGAGAGGACTTTCGGTATTTTTTTGAGTTATATCTTGGAATTGTATTGGCTATCTATAATAAGGAAATTTTTGTTGGGTTTTCTCCCCCATGAGGGTTTCCCAGGATAAATGATGTGTCTCTTGTGATTGTGTACTTCTTAGTGATCCTATCTTATGCTATTGTTATCTAGTGAAATGCAAATAACTCTAATAATAGCTTAAACCTTAACATGGTATCAGAGCTAA
Source organism: Picea mariana (assembly GCA_032191745.1). NCBI lineage: Eukaryota > Viridiplantae > Streptophyta > Pinopsida > Pinales > Pinaceae > Picea > Picea mariana. The sequence continues at coordinate 13,997 of JASDQU011441764.1, forward strand.
GATGAAGAGAGCATATTTCACAAGAGAAAGTGAAAAACCTCATTGTTGTCGTACATGCAAATTAAGGCTTTTTGTTGATGAAGTATTTCAGCACCAAAACCATCTAGAAAAGTACGCCCTTCCTCAAGGATCACTTTGGCATCCTCAACGCAACTTTTCAGTGGCTAGATCTCCCGGAAAGTGAAACCCTAGTTTCACAAAGTACCAGAAAACCAGAGTACCAGAAGTACCAGAGTACCAGAAGTACTAGAGTACCAGAAGTACCAGAAAATCAGAAGCACCAGTCCATAAATCCGTTGGTCAAGTTTGAGGGGTTAAAAGTTGGATTTTCATAAATCTGACTACACCAGCTTACTCGCCTCAGCTCAGCGCATCTATCCCCTGGATCAAAATTTCAAAATTTGAAGTTTGAAAAATTAGGGTTTCCTCATAAAACCCTAAGTTGCAGTTGCAGTTGCAATCTTAGAACCAGTTGCAGTATCAAGTGTAGTTGCAGTATCAGTTGCAGTCGCAGTCGTAGTACCAGTTGCAGTCACCCTTGAAGTTCTTAAGAGTTGGTGATCATTACCGCTGCTACCAGATGGTGCCTCTACCTGCAAGTGTCGTCAGAGGTATGTACTCACAGTTAAGCTTTAAAGAGTATTTGCAAGAGAAGGGATCTCTTGCCATAGATCCAGAAGGATCTCAAAATCCAACACATTCAAAGGAATAATGCAACCCAGGTGTGATTATTCTGATATGCATCAATTTGTTATGACATTATTTTGATCAATGTTGCATGTTGTAGTTATGACTATCATTCGAACCTTTGATCAAAATCTGAGTCAAGGTATTAGATGGATTAAAAGTTGAGATCATAGAGTTTATCCCCTAAACCCAACCTTCTGCCAAGGTAGCATACTGTCTTAGTACAGAAGACAGGTTGAAGAAAGCACTCGTCATCTTGAGTGAAGGAGACTTGGAAGAAAAGCAATCACACTCATTCTTGAGGACAAGGCTCCAAGCTCCAGGTTTGATTAATCAAGTTGATAAGATTCAAAGGTACACATGACAAGTTGATGACTACCCCTTTACAAGTAACCACTATAGTTGAGATAGCAGTCTTTGTAAAGTATTATACTTGATAGCATGTGAGCATATAGAGGTAAATACTTAAATCATTTTCCTGATACAACTAACACCTGCTCTAGGAGAAACCTCGTGTGTTAGTTCCAGGTTGCCATGGAGGAATGTTCGATCACAACACTATAAGAGTGTTGACCTCATTTCGTAGTGTATCTTTTACTTTTGATCGTTGCTTCAAACAAGCCACGAGTGATAGCTCTAAAGGAGCTACTGTGATGATTATTCGTGCTATTGCTTTATCTATTATTATCAAAAGGATATTATTCTTGCTTGTTGTTTTGTTGACCTTGTTTCAGGTCACAGGTGATAACCCTGAGGAAGCTATAAGTGAAGGTTGATGAAGGCAACATATTATATGAGACATGAAGCAGACTATGTACATGACCATATACACTCATGTACCAAAGAAGATGAAGAAGAATCTATCCCTTGAGATTCAGAGTATCGCATATGAAGATTGACTGAAAGGAGCAGAAGGCTCCAAAGATGACCAAACATTAGAACAGGAAGCAGATCTCGTTTGAAGCCTGACTCTGTCTTCCATATTTAGACTTGGTATGCAACACCAAGTATACCCTGTAAGAGATGACGAAGTCCTTGTAGACTCAGAAGAAATCGAGAGTAAGCCTGATCTCAGAAAGGATCAGATGAAGAGACAACTTCCAGGACTGGAAGACAGATGTCGTGAGAAGACTAGATCATAACTTCAGAGACTCCTAGGAAATATGAAATCTCCTGGGAAGATTCCCTTGTTTCAGTGACAAAGAAGGAAGCCAGTCAGAAAGACTAGGATATGGATTCTTCCGTGAGAAGAGATGTCAGTATTGACTTCCAATATTGATCTCTACAGATCAAACATGTTGCAGATGTACAAAGCCTGATGAATGTCCAGAGGATTCTTCCAGCAAAAGGGAGAAGACTATGACGAGACGCTTATTGAAGAAATAGTTCCAGTATTTATGAAGACAACCAGAACAGCCATGATTCATAAATAGTATGAGATGCAGGGGGAGCAATCCCCATATGTAAAACTGAGTGGCAGTTGGTGCAGTACACTAGTTGGGTCATGGAGACATGACTACAATGAAAGATAGAGTTACCTCCATGAAAGAAGAAGAGTTATCTTCAATATCAGTTATTGAGCCACTCTTAGTTTCAGATGAAACTGTTGTCGTGATAAAATAAGAGGAGTTACTCTCAGATTTTAGCAGCCACAGTAAGAATGAAGCAGTCATTCTCAGCCTCAGAGCAACTGCAGGTGCAAAATCTCAGATTCCAGAAGGAACAGTTGCAGAGAGAGTAGAGGACATACTCCCAGACAATGAGACAGATAGTGCCTTGCAGAAAGCACATAGAGCTAGCACATGATTGTGCAGATTGAGTTATAGTTGAGCAAGTGTACCAGATTGGTACAATGTAATAAGAAAAATTGATTTGAAGATTGAAGATAGAAAGACTCATGTTGAAGAAGGATCTGTACGTGTTGAAGCAAGCTCCTAGAGCTTGATATGGCAGAATTGACAGTTTCCTGACGAGCTCGGGCTTTACCAAGAGTAAAAACCTCTACTTCAAGGTTATGAATGATGAGCCGATAATATTGTTGTTGTATGTGGACGACTTATTCTTAACTAGAGAAGAAAAGTTCATCATCGAATGTAAGAAGAAGCTCGCTTCAAAATTTGAGATGAAAGACCTTGGCCTAATGTATTATTTCTTAGGTCTTGAGGTATAGAAGAATCTAGAGAGAATCTTCCTTAACCAAGGGAAGTATGCAGTCGAAATCCTGAAGAGATTCGACATGTTGGAGTGGAAGTCCATGAATACACCCATGGAAACGAAGTTACTGGTCGACACTTCGTCAGAATTGATTGATGCCACACTGTATAGACAGATCATTGGATCGTTGATGTACCTGACGAACACCAGACCAGATATCGTTTTTCCGTGAACACTTTGAGTCAGTTTCTGGTAGAACCCAGACATGTTCACCTAGTTGTTGCAAAACATGTGATGAGGTACCTTAAAGGTACATTAGATTGTGGTCTCAGTTATGATGGAGATCATGATTTCACATTGAGTGGGTACACTGATTCAGATTGGGCTGGAAGTGTCTCTGACAGGAAGAGCACTTCAGGATGTTGTTTCAGTTTG
>JASDQU011441766.1:0-14538 GCA_032191745.1 Picea mariana
ACACTCCATCCGACACTCTGTCCTACACTAAAACCATGGGTGTGTTGGCAGTTATCATATCGGCGGCCAATGATGGGCAAATAAGAGACATGGGTTTTATTCGTGCTTATAGCCTCCAACTACTAATATTCTAACAACTTAGATTGGGTTGTTATGCTAGGTGATTATTGGCTCACCTTGTTTCTAGAACCCACTATTTGTTAAAACACATTTAATGTAATTTGTTGTTTTTAGAGGAGGTCGACCCTCCCAGTGGTTGAAGTCTCAGCTTGTAAACCTATAAATACCATCTCAGTGGTCAGACAAAGGTATTTAAGAGAGAAACTAGACAGTTCAACTCTGTTTTGTTATTTTTTCATACATTTTGCTAAAAACTGTGTAAAGACTACGTTTTGGATTTTAATGGTGAATTTGTGTTGTTGAAGCTCATGGTTTGCCTTTGAATAGTAACCACGACTTACTAGGGAGCCCATCAACAGTCTGGGTGAATATTTAGTTAGTATTCTTATGAATTGAATAGTGTAGTTGTCATTTTTATTCATTTCCTGTACATGTGTTTTTACTTTTCTCATTTACTATGTAATTATTGTTTATAGTTTAATTGTTTCAGTTTCTTGTTGCAGGTTGCTTATGAAGAATAGTTAATATGCCATGTCTTTCTAACTAAATAGGAAACAAATTGCAAGCTTAGATACTAACCATGTGTGTGATTAGATGATCGATTAGATTTTCTTTATGCTGAAACAGAGTTTTTAATTCATAATTTCTTTGACAAGGTTTTGCTGGATGGATAGTCATTAGCCTTTAGTTTTCAATTCCATTTGTCTATTCAGTTTCTAATTCTCTTTTATTATGTAGTTCGCCATTTAGTTTGCTCATTTTCTTGTCATATGGTGTAATAGTGTTTAATTTCTGTTTATGAGTATTTTCTCTTTTTGCAATTTGACTCGTTAAGATAGAATTAGTTTAGTTTACTTCATGAAAATTTCTTTCTTAGACCTAGGTTGCAATTTCAATTCCTAGTTAATTATTGGATTTGGTGTAGTATGAATTTGCTTAATTAATAGAGAATGCAATTGAATTTATTAGAATAGTATCTTTATATTGTTGATGATTAAATGATTGAATAATCACATGGATATGCAGGATAGTTGATGTTGTTTCCATAATGGCTAAGTTCTCACTCGATTGCCTAATTCATACTTTTCACTTTTCTATCGAAGTCAATATCGAGTTCATTGCTCTTGAATTATCTTTCATTGTTAAGTTCCATTGTGATATTATAAGACACATGAGACATTCACATAACCATCAACACTACATTTGAGCTTTCTTGTATTCATAGATTAGAAGATAGTTTTCTTGCTGTTGTAGGATAGATAGTCTTCTTGTTTTGGTAGATTAAAGGATAGTTTTCTTATCATAGGTTAAAGACTAGTTGTTAATTGCTTTTATTATCATAATGCTTTCAATTTAGTAGATTTCCTTTTGTAAATTAGAAGTAGTTGTGAAGTTTAATTCAAGAATAGAGTTCACTTGTTTCTTAGCTAAATTAGTTACTTATTGAGTAGTCTTAATTAGTTTACTTGTTGTAGGAGTTATCATAGGTTAGATAGTTGTTTTGCTTGCTTGTTTACTTGCTTTAATAGAATAGTTGCTTGCTTGTTTATTTACTTGCTTTCACAAGATAGTTGCTTATTGAATTTAAGTACGCTGGTTAAAGTAGTTTGTTGTTTTTATTTATTATTAGGTAGATAGTTTGTTTTTGCTTATTGTTATGATTGAACTAGTTTTATTTAAGTAGGGTTTTCATTTTCTTTCTTAGAACTATTCATCGATCATTTGTTCAAGAGTTACTTAGGGTACATAGTTTGAGTTTCTTAGTAGGGTTTGATCATTAGTAGTCTTTGCTTGAATAGATTAGCCCTTAGATTTTCCTTTCCTTAGTTAGACTATACTACCTCTAGCCCTTCTACCTTGGTATATATATTTCTACAACTCTAAGTTTACTTACCCCAAGTTGACAATTTGATTGAGGGTTTTTAGTGCATATAGAACACCCATCACTTGCCCTCGCATGTTATAAACTGTTTCAGAATCAAAATAAGGCCATGCCATCGAGGTTTCAGGAGGATAATAGGAATACCTTTAGGGGAGTAGGTATATTTTCAAGAGACCATGAACAGGATCTATGGAACATTCTCCAGCTTGGAATTTTTAAACCACTTTTCACCTTCCTGCGGGAGTCCTGTCGCCCAAGCTATAGAGTCCTTTGTGACATCCAACTGGACATCCTCGACCTTGTCTCTAAACCCATCAAACATTTGGGCAAAGGCCTGTGTGACCACAATATTGTAACCTTCAAATTTTTGGATGAAAACCTTGAGCCTGCAAATCATCTATGGCATCGTCATGGGAAATAAGGGCCTGAAAACCATTCGATTTGATTCGAACCACAGGGGTCATGGTTATTGTGAAATAGACACAATATATATCATGGAAGGGAGGCTTCGACTTCCAATAAACGACTAGCAAGGAGAGGTCTATAAAAACCACAACGGCCTGATACCTATGAAGTTTGGAGACCGTCATGTTTGATAACTTAATTTTGGAGAGACATACAACCAAAGGGAAAACAGAACTATGAGCCATTACACATAATGAATATCAAAACCTCAACCACTATCGAATTCCAATTCAAGCAATGAATGGGGTTCATTAAATGTATAGGACAACAAGGTGAGGTGTAGTCACAGGTACATCAGACCTGTACGAAGTGCCATGAATGTGATATGACTAATATACCAAAGAGCATGTATCAATTGTTAACCCAAATTTGCAGCATGATTATGGATGAATAATCAAACCACACAATCAACCATAGAAAATATCATAATATATAAAAATGTGACAATCAATTAATCAATGAGCTTATAAAACTTCAATTTATAACATATAGGTTCCTTGAAAGTGTAATCTCTTAGGTAGAAAATACAAACCACATAATCATTACCTGAGCCAAGTTTTCGTTTAAATTTCATGTTTACAGTCATGAATTTTAAAGAAAACAAATGAAAATTTAAACGAAAAACTCAAAAGATAATTTTAGCCCAATACATTGCCTCAAAGACAAAAGACATAAATGTTTATAAATGTAAGGAGGAGGCATCTACAGAAAGGTTTTATCTCTTTGTGATGATTTTTAAACGTGATAAAATTTGACAAAATTTGTGGCTGCCAACAATGGCGACATGCTGGGCGAAGCACTTATCTCTGCATCACCAGAAAATTTAAGTCAGGGGCACAGATGAAATAATTTTTTAGAAACAGTTAACAACAGATCAAGCGTTCCAATCATAAGTCGGAAAATAACACAATTTAGCATTGGATGTATTTCTTTCTGAAGATGTAATCTGGTATCTTGTTTAGATTACATGTATAGTGATGTTTATACAGATGCCTTCGATACCGTTGACAGGGCCACTACTTCCAACAAACGTCCATAGCCTCAGTAGGGATGTCATTTAACCCACTCTAGTACTTCTATCCTGTCCAAGAGTTATCCATTCATGATAAAAACATCTTCACACTTGATCAAATTAAAGTCATATCTGAGAATCTTCTCAAACCCGACATTGCTTCATTGCCAGCGGGCCTGTTCAGTACCTCGAGGAAGTTACCTTGGTATCATGAATGCATTTACCCATTTCCAGCAGACTTGTTCAGTGTCCCGACGGGTTTGAAAACACTTCCCACACATTATATTTCTTACAAATCTCTAGAATTTGTTTATAAATTTGTAGAAACTTCATGATATTCAAGAGAGCGGGGTGATACTAAAAATCTCATAGTTTTTGGTATGAAAAGTTTGATCATTTGCAAATTATTTTTCTGTTTCGATGGATTTCATCATGATTTGGACAGTTAGATTTATGTTAATAAATMATCTCTAGGATGGGGAAGCACAYTGATTTGTTCTCATTAAAAGAGGGGCRGCATTAGAAGTTTCTTAAGGATAATCATGTTTTCCTATGATTTTAATGAGAAACCAGGAACAYTGTTTGAACAAAAACTTCCTCTGTTGATCTTAGTTTTAGCACTTASTTCTCAGATGCTTGAAAAGTTATCAACTACTRCTAATGGATGAGAAWTTTGATTCCCTTCAATAAATGAAATGGCGACTCAGACATAACTATTTAGAAAATAAATCAAAATCAAGCAAAATGAAAAGAACCAAAATYAAAATAGAAAAGAAAATAAAAAATATTTACAAGAGGGTGGATCARGAATCATCACGTGAAATACCTCTTGAGAGCCTGGCCATTCACTGGGAAGGTGTCTGGATGTCCCTCCAAATTATGCAGATGAAAAGAGCTAGGACCCCATTTTTCATAAATTACAAATGGTCCCAGCCACAAATCTTGGAACTTGGTGTGTTCTCCCTTACCCATGTGCGATTTGTCCCACTTGAGAACCAAATCTCCAAAATCAAAATTCCTATCAGAAGATGAATTTGCATCAAGCCAACTCTTCACAATTTGCTGGTGCTAATCCAATTTATTCTTTTCTTGTGTTCTCACCTCCTCTAGTTTTAATAAAGCATTTATCTGGTTTTCTAGAGGGGGAAACTATTCTTCTTGAACATTCTCTGATAATTACAAAGAAGGAAGGAAGACATGTGGGGGAAGGATTGATTCTCTTCCATAGACGAGGAAGAAAGGATAATTACCAACAGAAGCTTTTGGAGTTACCCTATCAGCCCAAAGTGCACTGTATAATGCATTGTGTCAATTCTTGTGGTTTTCTGAAACTGTCCTTTTAATAATCTTGATTAAATTCTTATTTGTTGATTCTTCTAGACCATTCCCTTGAGGGTAGTAGCTAGAAGATTACTTGAGTTTAATCCCTTTTTCCAGAGCGAAAACATTCATATCAAGGGATGAAAAATAAGAGGCATTGTAAAAAGCCAGACATTCAGGAACGCTGAATCGAGTGATGATATGGGAGTTCAAAAAAGACACTACCTGATTAGTGTTGACCACTTTTAAAGGTACAACTTCAGACCATCCTGTAAAATAGTTTTTTGTTGTGAGGATGTACTTGTTTTTTTGCGAAGAGGGGGGATTGATTGGTCCTATTATATCTAGGCCCCATTGCTGAAAAGGTGCATCTACAATAATAGGTTGCAAAGGAAAAGATGTATTTTTTACCTGTCTTGCAGCCTTTTAGAAAATTACACATTTGCGGGACAACGTATTAGCATATTTAAACAAGGTAGGCCAATAGTATCTAGCCCTTAGCGCTTTGTGGGCAGTGGTATCTCCACCAAAGTGACCACTGGCCTCACCGCATGAATTTCAACAATCACTCTTTCAGACTCCTCCTTTTCTAAACAAAGCAGAAAAACACCATCAAAGTTCTTTCGAAATAATATATCATTGATTAACTGGAAAAATGCATATTTAAGCCTAAGTGCTCTCCTATTTTTGGGATCAAGATTGTGTGGAGAAGATCCATGCATTAAATATAATCTAATGTTCTCATACCAATAATTGGGTGTAGCTTATGCACAACTGATCTGTTTTTCGTTATGATGATTTACAGTTGAGGTGTTTATTAGACTTTCTTGTTCTTAAACCGAATCAGCCACTAGTTTACACAGGCCTTGACCTCTTACAATTTGGGAAGGGGTTATTTCAAGGTCATATTCCTGTAGTGATGTCATCCAATTTTCACTTTTCTCACACAACTCTTTTTGTACTAACAGGTTTCTTACAGTGGGGTAAGGAACAATCACTTTGGTTCTGGATTTCAAAAGGTAAGACTGAAAGTGTTTCAATACTTTAAAAATAGAATAAGCATGTTGATCTACTACGGGGTAATTAAGCTCTTCCCCTTTAAAAGCAGATCTCATGAAGGAAATGGGTACCTCATTGCTTTCAACATTTTTCTGTGTAAGCACAACAATGTAGGATCTGTTAGATGCAAAAGTGTAAAGAGTGAAATCCTGAGAAAAATCAGGACTCATCAAGGAAGGGGATTCTATTATTTCTTTTCTAATTGAATCAAAAGCCTATCTTTCTTTTGGTCCCCATCGGTACAAAACATCCATTTTCATTAAATTTTGCAGGGGTCGAACCATTTCTGAGAAACTCAGGACAAATATTCTGACAATGTTAATCTTACCAAAAAAGGATTGCATGGCCTTTTTGGAAGAAGGAGGAGGAAGTTTAGCAATGGATTGGGTTCTCTCGGGATCAATAATAATTCCATCCTTAGAAACTATAAACCCAAACGGTTTTCCTTGCTCTATTGCAAAGACCGATTTCTTAGGGTTGAGAGATATGCCGAACTTGCAGCATCGTTGTAAGACAACCCTGAGGTGAGACAAGTGATCTTTCTTGTTTTTTTAAAATACAGTGACATCATCAAGATAGACCACAACTAACTGGTTAATGAGGCCACAGAAAGAAATATCCATTGCTCTCTGGAAAGTGTCACCGACGTTTATCAATCCAAAAGGCATTTTCCTGTAGGCATAAGTGCCCCATGGGGTACGAATGGTGGTTTTAAGATGGTCTGAAGGAGACATAAGGACCTGTTTGTATCTCAAAAATCCATCTAACAAAGATAGTATTTCAGAACCAGACACTTGTTGCAGAATTTGTTCCATTGGAGGAACAGGGTAGTTGTCTTTATCAGACGCTCGGTTTAAGTTCCAAAAATTGACACAAAGTTGAATTTCACAACTTTTCTTCCTTATAGGGACTAAGTTAGAAACCCACTGAGTGTGCCTAAGAGGAAAAATGATCTTTGCAGTTAGTAATTTATTCAATTCCTTTTTGATGGTAGGTTCCAATTTAGGATGCATTTTCCTCAATTTCTGTTGAAAAGGCTAAGTCTGTGGCTTCATATGGATTACATGTTGTATGATATTTGGATCGAAAGTTTTCAGGTCATCGTATGTCCAAGCAAATACATCTTTAAATTCTTTAAATAATTTTATGAAAGAACATCTTTCTTGCTCAGAACATCCATTTCCCAGATAAATATTTTTAGGATTATCTTTTGTTCCTAAATTAATAGTTTCATAAATCAAAGAGGAATTGTTAGTTTTTCAATTGACTACCCCTCTAAACTTGTCATGCAAGTCATAAAATTTCTCTAATCTCACAATAGATCTAGGGATAGAGTTTACCAGCTCGGATGTTGATTCAGGAGATCGAGGATCAGATATTACCGTGAAGTTTCAGAGATTCTCGTCATGAGTGCCTTCATCAATGACTACATCCTAAAAGGTGTCTTCCATATGCATAAAGTTGATGATATTCTGGTCATCATTGAATACTCTCCAATTTGTGATGTTATCCAGAGTCGACGACTTGAACAAAAATTCGATCGAAAATGCATTAGGAGAAAGACCTTCAGCGGGCAACAATTTAGAAGCAACATTGGCTAGTAAATCAAATTCTGAATTACTCATCCTAGGAATGGAATTTATATTAAATTCTAGAAATTTATGCATTAAATTCCATACCTCAGTTTGGTAACCTTTAAGATGCAGTGAAAAACAATTTAATATTACGTTTCTTACCTGCTTGGCCACGATTTCTGAATCACCCAATACTATCAAATTTTGCACATCCATATCCAATGCTTTCCTAAGTCCTTATAGGAGTGCTTCATACTCGGCTGTGTTGTTAGTGCAATCAAACTCTAATCGGAAAGTGATAAAAATTTTATTACCTGTAGGGTTGATGAGTACACAACCAACACCTACTCCTTCTCAGGATTTGGATCCATCAAAATATAGGGACCAGATTTGTGCGTCATTAGCAGTACTTGGCGTATTCGGAAAAGCTGGTGCCTGCGTATAGTCTTTAACTTCATATTGTTGTCTTGGATCAGTGATAGAATGGTCATGGAGTTACCAAAAAAGGTATTCATTCCCTGTGTTTCAATCTAATTTGTGGAAGTAATGAAACGTTCATTTGGATCATTCAGATCTGTCATGGTATGCTTAAGGTAACGTTCTCAGTTTACTCTGATTTTATTGGGCTGCCCATTTTCAGGAAGCCACAAGTGAGACCAGTCTGTAGAAAAATAACCATGCAGTTGTTCTAACTGATCTTTGCTTAAAAACAAACCATAAACTTCAGGAATATCAACAATGATAATATCGATTACTTGATGAACTTTAGGATTGGATGATAATCTAATCAACACATTCTTAATCTCACCGATTACTTTAACATTCGTTAGATCTAGATGAATGATTTTAAGATCAGAAGGTTTTACTTCTGCATTAATTTTTTGGCATATAGACAGAGGAATCACGGTTGATGATGCACCAGAGTCAACCATACAATTATGTACATACCTATTAAAAATCTCAAAAGTCAATCAAAAAGGGGGGACATTTTTTCATGAGGAAAAATCATAATTCTACTGATTTTTTATTGTTGTCCCTGAAACAGTTTTATCTAAGTTTTCTTCAGTTTTTTCTGCTACATCCCTTTTGTCTTGATGTTCAGATGTCTTTTTAGTTGGGATATTTTTAGCTTTGTTTGAATCAATTTCTGCTGATTTTTTGTTGCTAACATCATTCTTTTTACTGTTTTCAGCAATGCTTTGAGGCATTTTCTGCAAAATGAGAGGAAATTTCAGCAGTTCAAAAACAAAAATATTCGCCCTCAATTTTTTTACATCCTCAATTAAATCATATTCTAAAACTGGGGTAGCTAGGATTTGTCTAATTTTAGTTTTCTTTGACGATTTTGGAAACACACTTTTACTTACTTCAAGAGGAGGCTTGTTTTGTGTTTTTCTTTTGGTGTCGTAGGGGTGGACAATTTCGAAATTCGCTTGGAAAATATTGTCCAACAAGTGACTGAAAATGGGAGGAGATGAATCCTCCTCTTCTGGTACCTCTTCCTCAACTGTATCATTAGAGTTCTCTGGAGGAACATAATTATCATGCACTTCTAATATCGTTTGCAAAGGATACTGTAAACTTTCGAAATTAAGACATTCTATGGTCGGGTTTGGCTGGTTTGGAGGGAAAGGATTTCTAAAAGGAGGTTTGAAATTTCCTTTGCTTGTAGAATTCTCCTTGGCTGATCTTTTCATGTTAGTGACCTGATTAGAGAGTTTCTAGAAATATTTCTGTAAGCTCTCCAGGTCTAAATATTCTTGTTGATTTTTAGGTTGGGGAGGCCTAGTAAGAATTTCTATTTTCTTCTTAGAAGACGAAGTTGTTTCAGCTTCACTACTAAGATTATCTTTTAAGCTCAATATATCTTTCTCAATTTGACTTGCCTCCTCAAAGGCTTCTAACAACGTGTTCTTTTTGGACCTTTTAACCCATATGGCTATGTTATTGTGAAAGGCCTTAGCATAATATGCAACAATTAAACTTTATGCRGGCATCAAATCTGYAAGGATTTTGTTTTTTAATGTAAGAAATATTTGGTTAAAGTCTTTCACTTTTTCWTTAAGGTTCATTTTTAAGCTAGAGAGTTCCATAACCAAGACTTCCAGAGATTTATCATCTCCATTTTTTTCCAGAAAACAAGTTTCAAACTTTTTCGAAGAGACGATGGTGTGGGGTTGTTGAGTGAAATCCCAGGTTGAGGCATTTTCCTTGAAAGTATAAGGAAATAATCTGCACACTAATTCTTCATGCTCAACGCACTAGAGTCTAATGGCCAACATAAATTTCTTTATGTGATCCTCAGATGATTGCTTCGAATTTGGATCAAATTTGGGCAGCCATTTCTCCAGATGTTTAGGTAATGGGTGTTGGGGTCCAGGTATAACCATGACATCTTGATCGAACTAGTGTCTAACATGATTATTTTGGTTTTCCATGGGAGTTCGTGGTGTCGAAGGATGAGATGTTTCATATGAAGAACTGCCTTCGTCTAAAGAATCTCCTCCTGAAGAGGATGGAGAAGAACTAGGTGGAGACGGTGGGATACCAGATCCTCCAGCTCCAGGGATAAGAATTTCAGTGGGATTGGTAGTATTTCCACCTAAAGGGTTTTTGGGTAAACCAGTTCCTTGAAGTTTTTCTTGGATATCCATGAAATCAAGGGGTTGATTAAGTGGCCTACCAAGTTGTTTGATATGAGCTAAGGCATTATGATTTCTTATGAGTGACTGGAAAAAAATTTCTTGGACGACAATCCCTTGAGGAACTGGTGTCACTGGTTCAACGGGAATATCAAGGTTATCGTTTGAGGTAGTTGTTGTTTCAAGTGTAACGTTTGTGTCGGAGCGACTACGCGTACAAAAGGAGTGCATGTGTGTGGGGGAGTCTTACGACCTCCACATGCCATCAATGTATTCCAAGCCCTCCTTCTAGCGCCATTTGTTGACGTGCATATGTGACACACCATCAATTGGAAGGTCAAATCTAGACCGGGGTTGTCTAAATAACCCAAGCCGTTTGGAATGAAATGACCCGATGGGTTTAATGGCTCAGTTGGCCAACTAAAGTCCTAAATGTAATGAAAGAAATGAAACTAATCTAAAAGATATGATACTAAGAATATAAATTTAGTAATTACAAGTGTTCAAATGGAAACATGCGTATGTATAGATGATTATGAACAGTCTATATACAACATGCAAGGTTTACTGGAAATCTTGCGAAATGGATATTCTTAAAAATGTTTATAAAGAGATAAAGAAAGCACATACATTTTTATGTTTTCTTTTGAATGTCTAAGGATTTAAACTAATGAATGCTAACAAAATACAATTGAAATAAGAATACATAAACAATCAAAGCTAATTCATGCTGTCCTTATTTCATTAATAAATAATTTAACTAAATAATAAGTAAACTAACCTGTAACTAATCGATTAAATTGGATTTATCTTCATGTGTAATTCGAGCTTCTAACTATCATGCATATGAGGGAAACCTATAACAGAACCATGCTAATACTCCCAAAACAAACTCAAAGGTCCATTGGAGTGAGAATATAACAAGATAATGATAAATGCACAGATCTGGTGATCTTATGATAATCAACACTTATAAAGAGAGGAAACTCAATTCAATGAATTAATATAATCTATCATTTAATATCTAGAATAAATCAACAATAATCAAATGTCATATTGATCACAGATGTAAAATGGAATAACAAATTATATACAACATCTAAACACTTAATAATATGAAACACCATATGATAACCAGACTAAAGCTGCATCAAACATAATAATATTTCATAAGATCGAGGCCATGAAAAACATAATGGGGTAAACAGGTCTAAAGCCAATGGTGAGTAGCTTCTCCATAAAAGTTCTCCAAATCACATGTCCATAATGTATTCCCGAAAAAGATATCTTAACTACTAAAGTGATCACTATTTAAAGTAGTTTTGGATTCACAAACTCCTATCATACAAGATAGAGTGCAATCCCCAAAAAATAGATTTTTTTTACAAAAGTAATACAACAGGAAACCACTCCGGTACGAGTTGGTTTGTCAAAATTTATTACATAATAACAAAGTAAAATATGCATTGCATGATCCAATATAGTTTCTCGAGGTAAATAGAACCATAATCATCATTTTCCTGTAGATAACAAAAATGAAATTGATATTTAGAAAATAATGCTAACTAATATTCAGAAATAAACTGGTTACAAAATCGTGAGATTCTATAGCTAGTCTTATATTGTCAAAGAAAATCAAAACTAAATCTTCCTATTTTGACTTTCATAACAAAATAAAATAAAATAAAATCAAACAAAATCACTTTTACCATTTAGAAATTAGACAGTGAAGGGTTAGACAATTCTGAATTAATGATGGCAATGAAGTTGGTTGCATTTTTTATAATTATATTACTGGATCTTTTGGGTCTTTTATTTGCTCATTCAATGCATGCTTTCAACTCTTTTTTTTCTCGTTCAAGTAGAGAAATGCGAGAAGCCAGATGTTTTACTTGTGCCTGTAACAATGGTATGTCCCTATAATAGTGTTCTACCCAATCCAAACAACTATCACAATGTACCGGTGCTATAGCAGGCTGAGGTGGAATATATTCAGCAACGGGTATTTTGTGCTTCCATGTGGCTTGTTTCAGGTCATGGCTAATTTTAGCAAAGCCCTCTTGTCCTTTCAGAAAGGGGGGGTAGTCTAGATACAAGGTCATATTACTGATCTTGAACAGTGGTTTCGTTCCTGAGATACTGATTATTTGGATCTTCTAGTGTAAGGAAATCATTGATCTCATCATCTGAGCAGTGATCATTAACCTCAATCATAGAGATCAAGCTCAAATGATCCTTTTCTAGGTTCCTTAAATTCCTATATATTAATCAACCAGATCTCTTATTCATAAAATTCAAATCTGAGCTTACCTGTTTCTTACCCTTACGAATTTTCTTTATAGTAGGTTTGTCACTATGGTTTTGATTCGGTTTGTTAGCAAGAACTGGGGAAACCTTTCCTTTTAATTCATCCACTAAATGTTCCAACAATTTTCTGGGCAAAAAAATACATTGTGGTTTCTTACCCAGAGGGGTTTGTAAAGAAGCAAAAATAGGTTCATTAATTTCATAGTCATTAGGTGAATCGAAACCTTGACTCTCGATCACAGGATTATCAGAATTAGGTTTCACGTTTAAAGGTGAATTCACTTTGATGTCGGGTTGGGAAAAAACATTTTGACTCAGGAAGCTTTCCCAAGTGTCTCTGATTTGTGACAAGTGCAATAGAAACATGATTCTTATAAGACCATGATGAAAGAGGCTCAACATAGGGTTCATGCTCCATCTCTTATAGCGTTTTAACATTTTATATAGGCTCATTAGCAAGTAGAACAACATGTTCAGTTTAAACCCTATGAACAACATTAGCAGTCGTATGTGGTATAAAAACACCAAACCATACCTACCCTCGCATGTTATAAACTATTTTAGAATCAAAATAAGGCTGTGCCATCGAGGTTTCAAGAGGATAATAGGAATACCTTTAGGGCAGCACGTAGATTTGTGAGAGACCATGAACAGACTCCATGGAACATCCTCCAGTTTGGCATTTTTAAACCACTTTTCACCTTCCTGTGGGAGTCCTATTGCCCAAGCTATAGAGTCCTTTATGACCTCTAATTTCACATCCCTGACCTTGGATCTAAACCCATCAAACGTTTGGGAAAAGGCCTGTGCGACCGCAATATTGTAACCTTCAAATTTTCGGATGAAGGTATCCCAACCGTGAGCTTGCAAATCATCTATGTCATTGTCGTGGGCGAGAATGGACTGAAATCCATTCGGTTCGATTTGAACCATAGGGGCCATGGTCAATGTAAAATAGACATAATAGATATCATGGGAGAGAGGCTTTGACTTCCAATAAACGAGTAGCAAGGAGAGGTCTGTAAAAACCACGACGACCCGATATCTATGAAGTTTGGAGATCGTCATGTTTGATAACTTAAGTTTGGAGAGACAAAAAACTAGAGGGCATACAGATCTATAAGCCATTACACATAATGAATAGAAAACCCTCAACCACTATCAAATGCCAATTCAATCAATGAATGGGGTTGATTAAATGTATAGGAAAATAGGGTGAGGTGTAGCCGCAGGTACATCAGACCTGTACCAAGCGCCATGAGTGTGATATGCCTGATATACCAAAGAGAATGTATTGATTTTTAACCCAAAGTTGCAGTGCTATTAAGGATGAATACTCAAACCACACAATCAACCATAGAAAATCTCATAATATATAAAAATGTGACAATCAATTAGCTTATAAAAATTCAATTTAGTAACATATAGGTGCCTTCAAAGTGTAATCTATTAGGTAGAAAATAAAAACCACATAATCATTACCCAAGCCAAGTTTTTGTTTAAATTTCATGCTTACAGTCATGAATTTTAATCAAAACAAATGAAAAATTCATAATATCATTTTATCCCAATACATATTCTCGAAGCTAAAAGACAGAGACGTTTATAAATGTAAGGAGGAGGCAGCTACATAAAGGTTTTATCTCTTTGTGATGATTTTTAAATGTGATAAAATTTGACAGAATTGGTGGCTGCCAACAGAATGCTAAGTGGTGGAAGAGCCTCTCTTTAAAATAATACAGATTAAACATGATTAGATTTGATGCCTCTCGATCCATAGCTAAAATGGATTACAACAGGGTTCTACGTTGACTTGGACAGTTATGTAGGACTTCAATTCATGAGATAGCATAAGGTGCCTGCACCAAATATTCAATGATATTGTAGTTTTGGAAAGCCTGGGAATTTGGATTAAATGTTTCCTTTTGAACTTCACTCTTGGGATGACACAACAATGCGTTAGAGGTTGGCTTCTCAATCTGAAGAGGATTAGAAGATGAAGGATTAGTATATGTGGAGGGATGATCAAAATCCTTTCTTTTAGTCGAATCACATGGAGGAGTGGCATAAGTTATTACTCAAGTTATCACATTAACCTCTTTAAATATGTACACCTCAGAGGTTCTCGTGGAAGCATCCCCATAGTGGGAATGACCT
>JASDQU011441767.1:23638-34879 GCA_032191745.1 Picea mariana
TTTATGTCACTTCCTTTTAACATTAGGGCCGACCTGACACTTTCTTATTTGGTAATTCTTTTCTTTAATTATCTTCAGGGCCTACATGTACTTCCTTCTTCAATTCACTTTGTCATCTTCAAAAATTCATTTCTCCTCAACCATGAGGATCCACGTGACGTGCCACATACCACCGGCAAAAAATGATGTATACTATCCATTCATGGGTGTTGTATATGCATGTGCATTTTCCTTCATGTCCAAATACCTTTATCAATCTTGCGGTCCAAAACCCATGACTAGGGTTGACATCAATGACAACAACCAATCTTCCAACACTAGCATCTAGAATGCCATTTAGAATGAGCACGCTAGAGCTGGTTGAGCTCAAGCTACAGCTAAAGGAGATTATGGAAAAAGGATACATCCAACCCAGTGTATCTCCATGGGGAGTGCCCGTCTTATTTGTGAAAAATAAAGATGGCACACTCCAACTGTGCATAGATTACATACAACTCAAAATGACAACCATAAATAAAAAGTACCCCTTACCAAGAATCGATGACTTGTTCGACCAATTGGGAGGTGCTTCCATATTCTCTAACATCGAATTAAGGTATGGATACCACCAAGTCCGGATTAAGGATGAAGACATCCACAAAACAACCTTCAGGACGAGGTATGGTCACTATGAATTCGTGGTGGTGCCATTTGGGTTAACAAATTCCCCTGCCACTTTTTTGTGCTTGATGAATAATGTACTCAACAAATTCCTGGATAAATTTGCATTGGTTTTCATTGACGATATCCTAATCTAATCCAAGAATAGGGAGGAGCACGAAGAACATCTTAGACTTGTACTTCAAGTACTAAGAGAGCATCATCTCTACGCTAAGTTTAGCAAGTGCGATTTCTTTCATAAGCAAGTCCATTACTTAGGCCATGTCATATCTAAGGAAGGGGTGGTAGTAGACCCCGACAAGATCAGATCTATTATGGAATGGCCTACCTCGAAGGATGTATCCGATATTAGGTCCTTCATGGGCTTAGCAGGATACTATAGAAGGTTCATAAAAGGGTTTTCCAAGATTGGTTGGCCAATCACTGCCCTTCAGAAAAGGGGATTGAATTCATTTGGATGTCAAAATGTGAAGAAATATTTTAGGAACTGAAATACCTCCTGACCCATGTACCCGAGCTAAATATTGTAGACCCGGACAATGATTTCCTCGTGTGTACAGATGCTTGCAAGGAAGGACTTGGAGGATTCTTTATGCAAGAGGGATGTGTAATTTGCTACGCATCCATGAAATTAAATGAGCATGAGATTAATTATGTGATCCATGACCTAGAGTTGGCTTCCATAGCACATGCTTTAAAAATGTGGAGGCACTACCTCCTAGGTAGGAAACTTGTGCTTATGACAGACCATTGTGGATTGAGACACGTGTTTGATCAACCAAAACTCAATGCCAGGCAAGCTAGGTGGATGGATCTCCTTACTGATTTTTATTTCGAAATCAAACACATCAAAGGAAAATAAAATAGGGTGGTCGATGCCCTTAGTAGAAGTATAAAAATGATGCATCTAGAAGCAATAATCACCTGTGAAACGGATGTCATGAAAAGAGTCAGGAATGCACAAGAAACAGATGCATTCTTCAAGACCGTGACCTCATACCTAAGGCAAGAGCCTACAAGGCTAAAATATGAAGGCTACCAGATGCTTGAGGAAGGCCTGTTGACTTACAAAAACAGATTGTATGTTCCAAACTGTGACGACTTGAAGAAGTTCATAATGGATGAACTACATAAGATACCATATACTGGTCACCCAGGATATCAGAAAATGATCACAACCACTAGGAAATAATTCTATTGGTCTGGATTGAAGAAAGACATACCTAAATATTTATCTAAGTGCCTAGAATGCCAGTAAGTTAAGGCAGAACACTGACATCCAGCAGGATTGTTACAGCCCCTACCAATCCAAGAATGGAAATGGGAAACCATCTCCATGGACTTCATCACCGGATTACCAAAGTCGACCAAGCAAAATGATGCCATCATGGTTGTGGTGGAAAAAATAAGTAAGTCTTCTCATTTTGTTCCTGAAAAATCAACTTGAAAGGCCATAGATATTGCCAACGTCTTCATGAAGGAGATATTTAGATTGTATGGCATGCCCAAGGAAATTGCATCTGACCGAGATACCAAATTCACTTCAAGCTTTTGGAAATCCCTAATGGTTGGTTTTGAGACAAAACTATTGTTCAGCACAACTTATCACCCTCAAACTGATGGACAGATAGAAAGAGTGAACCAAATAGTATAAGACATGCTAAGGATGAATGTAATGCATCAGCCTAAGAAGTGGGAAGACTACCTACCATTGGTAGAGTTTGCCTACAATAGCAGTTATAAGGAATCCTTGAAGATGAGCCCTTTTGAATCCCTCTACAATAGATAGTGCAAGATTCCAATCAGCTACAGTAACCCAATGGAAAGAATTAGAATCGGACCCGAAATGCTGAAAGAAATGGAACAAGAAGTGATTCAGATAAAAAAAATATGAAGATTTCTCATGATAGACAGAAAATTTATGCTGACAGAAAGAGAACTCCTAGAGAGTTCAAGACCAAAGACCATGTCTATCTCAGAGTTAGACCCAGGAAGAGTTCCTTGAAAATGGGAGCCTGTTCCAAGTTGGCACCTCGGTATTGTGGACCCTTTGAAGTCTTAGATAGAGTGGGACCTGTAGCCTATATGCTAGCACTCCCTCCCACTGTAAAAGCACATAATGTCTTTCATGTTTCATTATTGAAGAAATATGTACATGATGATAATCATATAATTGACTAGTATGTGATCCAGGTGGAGCTAGAGGGAGAATCCCTGCCAGAACCCCAATTCATATTAGACAGGAAGGAAACCTCACTCAGGAACCAAACCATTGCACAGGTCAAGGTGCAGTGGAAACACTTTGGCCTAGATGAGGCTACGTGGAAAATGGAGGATTCCACGAGATAGTCATATCTGATTTTGTTTACTCCTGTACATACATGTCATGATGACAGATAGAACATCGAGGACAATGTTCCTTTAAGGGGGAGGGAATTGTAACACCCTGTTTCCCCCAGTTTGTAAATATAAACTATATGAGCCAAGGAACTATGGAAAACTTAAAAGTGTGAATGTTTGATTTGATGGACCTTGTGTAGAAGGTCGACGAATGTAAATTCTATTATTTTAATAGAAAATGGTTACGTGTTGCATGACTATTGAAAGAGGGGATGTGCTAAGAGAGACCACAAAATGTTGTGAAAGGTGATGGAGGGGACCAAGAATGGTTGTGTTAACCTCCACTGAACCAGTACCATGCTGTAATTAAATTTTCTTAGATATGAACAACCCCTAACCTAGGAATAAATTACAGTTGGGCGGGTAGGTGGGAAGGCCTCCTCAAGAGTTAATGAGGGGATGAAGCAGACCGCCCATCCATAAGGCTTCCAGACCTGACCAAGGACTGGAAATTTGAGCCACAAACAATATTGTAGAGAAAGGTAAGATAGGAAGTGTGGTGGGTAGAGGGGGGACCTGCGAAGAAAAATGCTCTCGGGTCTGGGGAAGGACTGAAAGAGGAACACTGAGTTTTGATCAAAGAAAATAGAGATTTAGCTAGGAGAAGGGGAGTAACCTTTGTCCTTATCTATCTTTGTATTGGGAGAAGGAGAGTAACCTTTGTCCCTAACTTTTGTTGAGCTAGAAGTAAGAGATTGAATCTCAAAGCATCATGGCTTAAGCTCAGGGGTGGCCAGTGATAAATCCATTGGGAGTGACTGAGCCTATGGTTGGGTGGAAACGAGCACCCCTTTAAGCAATCACATCACACTCTATGGTTCTAATAAGTGTTTTCTTGCCTTATTCTTTGAATTGTAAATACTAGATGCATGCGAGTATTTACATGTCTATAAAGGGTTATATCTCTTTATTAAATGATTAAGTTATGAGTATGAGTTCGTCCCTTTGAGAACCTATATTTCTGCTTGATTTTCCATATGCCCTAGTTTAATCACTCGAAGGTGCTTTCCCCAAGGATTTATATCACCGTTCTGGAGTCGGAGCAGGCCTCCGGGCATAACTACCATTTTGGTAAGCTCAAACATTACCTTGCCTTGATTTGGATCTTAAAGTTATGCGAGTTGGGAAGGTGTTTCCTTCAGACCAATAGTCTAGGAGACTTTGAACTTGCGCCTATTCCCTTAACCAAAAACCTGAATAGGAGCGGGGATTACAACCCAAGAGTTATATGAATATCCATGAGACCTGGGTCTAGGAACCTTGGAGCTCGAGGCTCTGAGATGTCAAATTGCACGATAGTAAAGTTGAATCTCGCAATTTCTATGAACTGTCGATCTATGAATGGAGATTGAGGGTGGGGAATCACTGCATAGAATGAAGGTGAAAATAGTGGACATTCTAGTTCATGGCCCGCAATTCACCCTTGCCGTTGATCTCGATGGGTTGGAAGATAAACTATCCCGGTTATACTAAAATCGAGTGAGCACCTTCCGGATTGTGGAGGTCGAACTATCTGGTAAAGAGTATGCATGTTGGGGCCTCGCAATTTCTATAAAATGTCGATCATTGTTGACCTCTGATATGAGTTTGACACGATCCCTAAAATGCAAGGAGTATGTGGATAACGAAACCTTCAAGGAGGTCAAGCTCAGAAGAGATATCACTTTTAGGAGTGCAGACAAAATCCAGGAGATGGGCCCGTAGGAGGAACAAAGGTCGAATCCTTCGAGAACTTAGAAAATTTTCTAAGTTGGAGTAGGTCCGAAGCTCAAGAGGAGGAGCGACAGTGGTTTTATCGACAGTCGTTCGATCTAAGCAAGGAGCACGAATCTTAGCACTTTCCACACACAGAAGAACAGAACTTACCAAGGTTCCGAAGTCTCGAAGTAATTTGGGACTGTCCATCATCAAGGAGGATAGGTGGCGTAAGATCCATAACTCTGTAAGTTCATGGAATAGGAGGAAGTGAAATAGATGAATTAATTTGAGGCTGTCCATCACCAGGAGGTGAATTCTAGACCGCCAGATCCAGAGGAATATGTGGCAATGGAGCACAAACTCCAGAGGAATCTGTTCGAGGGTTCTTTTTTTAGTTGAAAGTTGAGATCCTCGAAGACTGGAAGTAAATGTGGACCACCAGATCCAAAGGGGCACATGGCAATAGATCATGGACTCCGAGGAAATCTATACAAGAGGTTTCAGTTCAGATCTGAGATTCCTGAAGTTCGGAGAGCCAGAAACCTGAAGTGAATATCAGGCGTAGGATCGTCCAAAGTAGATTTGAACCATCAGATCTGGAGGACAGGTGGCATGAATCTATGGATTTCAGGGGAAGACCCAAAGTAAACGTTGACTGGTGGATTATCTGAAGTAAACCTCAAGCGTCGGATTTCCAAAGTGAATCTGAGCCATTAGATCAACAGCTTCGAGAAATCCACTCGAGAGTCTCTCAGTTGAGATTTGAGATTCGCGAAGTCCGAAGTCCCAGAAACCCAAAGTGAATCCCAATCGTCTGATTAGTTGAAGAAGATATGAGCTATCATATCACCCAAAGTGAATCTCAAGCGTTGGATCACCAAGGTGAATCTAAGCCATCAGATACTGTCTATTCAGAAGAAGGTGAGGTTTGAGAGTTGAGATTTCTGAAGTCTGAACTTTCATAAATCCAAAGTAAATCTCAACTATCCGATCAGCCGAAGTGATGTTGAGTCATCATATTGCCTGAAGTGAATATCCAACGTTGGATCACGCTAAGTGGATTTGAGCCATCGGATCCAAGGGAGACGTGGAGAAAATTTGAGAACTCCGGATAAACATCTGAAGAAATTCATAGCCGTCAGATCTAAGGGAGACATGGAGAAAATCTGTGGACTTTGGGTGAAGACCTGAAGTAATCCTCGATCGTCAGATCAGGAGGACATGCGTCAATGGATTATAGCCTTCGGATAAAATCCATTGGGAAAAAGGGTGAAGTTTGATATCTAAGATCTCAGAAGTCTGAAACCCGAAGGAGATCTTGACTATTGATCGAGAAAAGGGTCAGTGGAATGTTGATCCAACTGAAAGGTCAACCACCCGAAGTAAAGGCAGGGTCATCGATTAGAAGGATAGGTGTCCATAGATCTTCAACTCATAATATTGAAGTACAAAAGAGAGCAGGGTTTGAGAATTGAAACTCCCGAAACCTGAAACCACAAAGGAGATCTTGTCCATGGATTTTGCAAGAGGTCAGATGTGATCCATAGGTTAGAGAGAGGTAGATATGAACCACTATTTTTAGAAGTACTGTCAATATCAGGAGATCGATGGTCTAGTAGCATTGTGGGGATAGGAGTTTCACATACGCTAAAAAGTTGAGGGCGGGCCACAATTCAAACCATGGTTTTGAAAAGAGGACGCGTGGAGGCTCGAGCTGAATTGCGGGCTGAAAAGCATTCTGATTCAAACCACCTTTGACCTTTTCCACAATCGCATGGTCCTGTAAGGTCATTTCCCAAGGTCACATCAAGATGGGGGCTTATCCATAAAAGGAGTGAACGCCCAATACTCAGAGGTTTCGCAGGGGAGCGAAAGGGAAGGTGGTGGGTGCCATTAAACCTACACCAAGGAGCTGAAAGGTTATGTGTTTAATTACATAATGAGACCATCAAGGTCTTAGAGAGAGTCGATTGGATTCAGAATCGGAGATCCTTGACCAGAAGACCGGGTTGGTTCCCCGAAGGTCCAAATTAGAACCCTTAGAGAGATAGGATTTGTTACTTTAAGGAGGACCAATTTTTTATTTATTTTTAGCTCGTCATGGGTGTGTTACACCAACAAGATGTTCAACTATAGAGTTATTAGTGAAGGGAAGGCACAATTTTGATACAACTCAATTCAAGGAAAAAGAGAACATGACTGATATGGGGAACCCACAATTCCTATCTACATATTAAAACACTTGTAAGATATTTTTTTTGTACTTAATGTATGTTAACCTTACTTGGTGCTTCACTTATGCGTTCCCTCCCTTTCTTGATATATGGATATATAGATGGTGATGGTCATTGGAGAATGGAATGATGTTTGAGAAGGATTACTAGAGAAGTTGGGAAGTGCTAACACTCTACTCTACTTGTCTTTTTAAGGGGGAGGGAAAGTAGAGAAAGTAGTAAACTACACTGCTCATTCCATGATAGTTGATTAAGGTAAGGAAAGATGGGTCACTCAATGATATTTTTGCATGAATCCAGGTCCTATGAGGAAGAAGAATGGAGGAGGTTCGAGCCATAATATAATTCCTTCCCTCAGTGTAGTTCCTACCTACATAGAAGGGGGATTGATTAATCAAGTAATATGGTTTTTGTACTTGCCCGTTTAAAACCAACCAATTCATTGTATAAGGTGTGTTGGGTTAGGTTCTCCAAGCCCTTATGTAGTACATCAAGTCTTACAAAGAATAGAAGGGGGTGGTCAGGGATGAGGTTCACCTAGTAGATACTTAGATTGACAAGTGTTTTATATTTCTGTACCCACAAAATCCCATGGAGGTTGTATGCATGTAATTTTATTTTTTGATTAATAATTAGAAAAAATGTTATTTTCTTTCATCATGTGACTTCATATTTACATTTTGAGTGTTTTGATTACAACGAATTTTGTTGTGTGTGGGTGTTTTATTTCCTTGGTTTGTGTTGATTGTGTGAGTGCTCCACACTATGTGTGTGAGATGGGAAAAGTGAGGTTGGATAGGGTGTTAAGTTTAGTTTTGCATCAATATTTCCCCTAATTCTATGATAATACTTTATATAGTTGTTCATGGTGAGTATGTGGGGTAGTATTTAGTATGAGACAGAGCTCTACATTTTGGTGTTTTACTCGATGTTTCAAGCCACTTGTTGGGTTCATCATCACAGGAAAATATTCCTTAGTCTTTTGATAAAGTAGGACTTAATTTATTAATACATATTTATTTTTTCATTAATATGTCAATTTGTATGGTGGGATGTAGTGTTGCTAGCCAAATCACTATTGCTTTTTATATAGTGAATTATGTGATGCTAAGTCCTACTTATTTTGATTCCGTCATCCATATTTAGATTACTTAGATATTTTTCAATTTCCATTGCTTCGCATATCCTTCTCTTCATATAATGATATTCCTTTGCAATCATTGTGGCATTTTCTATATAGATATGATGATTTGAGTTTCAAGCATACTTGGTGAAGGCATATTTTTTATAACAATTATACATAATGTCGACAAATTTTTCTTTCAATTTAAATTGAATTGAGCGACATGTTTCTCTAATATAAGTCTTTCCACATGAGCAAGGAATAGTACAGACACATTTTTCTTTCTTTGTATTTGTGGGGTCTTTGGAAGAATCCAACATCCTTCCATTGGAATTTGGTGGAGAGAAAGTTATCTTGATGTTTTTTTTCTTTGGGATTCTTGCTAATATATCCGGTGTTCCCTTGATATAGGGTAGTGTAATCTTTGTTCCATTTCGTTCCTCATTCTATCTCCTTTTTTCTTCAAGTTGACTTTGTTGACCTGTATTCCATTATAATCTGTTGAAATTAGTGTATCTGCAAGACCCATTCTCCGGAGGATGGAAAAGACCCTAGCTGAGATCTAGGGCCCCCAGTACACTCCTGGGGTTTCTTGGTTTGGGACCGAGTAGCTAGAGCCATGGAAAAATACCCTAGTGAGGGCCCTAGTATATTGTTGGGGTTCTTAGTCAAGGACCAAGAAACAAGTCCCTATATGTGTTCTGGAGCCCCTGGATGTGTTCCAAGGAATCCTTGATTGGTGCTTGGATGGATCCTTGAATGTGTTCTTTGGTGGTTGATGATGTAAGTCCCTAGATGTGTTCTAGGGAATCCTTGCTCGGTGATTGGATTGATCCTTGGATGTGTTCCTTGGTGGTTGATAATATAATACCCTAGATGTGTTCTAGGGCCCCTGGATGTGTTCCGGGGAATCCTTGCTTAACACTTGGGTTGATCCTTGGTCTCATACCTTGGTGGATAAGACCCTAGCTGTGTTCTAGGGCCCCTAGATGTGTTCTAGGGTAACCTAGTCTGGGACCAGGTGGTTCCTAGTTGAGTACCAAGATGTGATGATATGCGATCTTATTCTTCTCTCTTGGGATGTTCCATGAGACCTAGGAGGAGCTACGAAGATGGACATGACCACATCATTGATGTTTCCTCTTATGCAGGGATGATAAAAGCCTATAAGTTATCATGAGACTTGTGTGGACAATTTTCCTTTGAATAAGACCCCTTTGACTTTGTCATGTAGTCTCCTCTTGCTTGAGCCTCGTTCCCCTTCTTGATTAATGTGGTGTTGGTATTCTTTAGTCACTTTGACTTAATTGACTTTTAATTAATATTTTTATTAATTAATTATTAAGTATATTTTATAGATTTCTTTTATTTTATTTTTATCTAGGTTTGACTTAATCCTAAAGATAGGGTTAAATTAGAAAACCCTAACCTTCCTTCCTACTATAAATAAAGACCTACCCCTCTCTCTTTATTACATTCACTTACTCTCATCTCTTGGTCTAATTTTTCTGTGGGTACCTCAGTTTGGTCTCTTTGTTTGGTGGATCATCCTTGGTGGACTTTCTCTTGTTATCTTAAGGGTGACCCCTCTTTGGGTTTTGGTATTATGTTGGTGTAGAGTTCGTTTGGCTTTGTTATGGGTCTCCCCTTCCTGGTTGATGAAGAGAAGACTCTCCCTTGCTGCTAGAGGTGTCGCTGGCCCCTCCTCTCTCTCCTTCCAAGCTGCTGCTACTTCTCCAGGATGTTGTTACTCTCCTAGGATGCTGCTAGAATTTTCCCTTGCTGTCGTTGGAGCTCTCCCTTTCTGTCGATGTTACTTTCCTTGGCTGCTACCCCGATCTTTCCTTTTGCTATAACAACTCCTTATATTTTCTACAATTGTTGTTTAGGTTGTTTGGGGTTTCTTTCACCCCCTCATTTGTCATTGGGGTTTTCATATCAGTCTTGTACTTGATGTTGATTGGTTTTTATCCTAAATTCTTCTTGGTATAAAAGTCCACGTAAATCATGAGGAGGTCAAATGCTTGAGGGTTTTGATCCATGAATTTTAACAACAATTTCTGAGCATATTAAAAGAGGACAACAACTAGCATTCAAGGTAATTATAGAGGTAATGTTCAGTTATTGCTTTGCCTATCAGATATGATTATGTACAGAATTTTATTGCTTTTGATCAAATTAATTCATGTTTAAATGTTAGGGACCTAACCCCTCACATAGGTAGAACAATGTATTCCGATGTAATAAAGGTCAATATTAATAAGGACTTGCAATAAGGTAGAATAAGTCAAATGTAACAAGACCTAATAGAAGCTTCCACTTCTAGAAGGATCTTCCTCTAGATGGTTCTCTTGGTAGACATATTTAGTATAAATAGGAGTCGACGGTGTGAGAACCCTAGCTTGGATATTATTGTAATAGAGCTCTGCTCGATTGGAGGTTTCCCCCTCAAAGAGGCAAGTGAACATTGCTCTCAGTAATCAAAGTGCTCTTTCTGGTGTTATTCTGTTATCATTTCATTATTATTGTGGTGTTATTCTGGTTATATTGTTATTCATTTGCCATTTCTACCATTTTATTTATGTTCTAAATACTTTTTATATCTGGAATATTACAAGTGGTATCAGAGCACTTTCCTTGGCAGAAAATTGTGGGTTAAATTTTTTCAGGGTAGATATGTATTCCAGCGTCTTTAAGCTACAGAGATCTTTTGTTACACACATAAACCCACGGTTGAGGGATTCATACACATAAGAAATACAACTGGTTCTTAAGCACACATATGTTGGCCACCCTTGTAACCCCTGTTGGTACCCCTTCGAGTGGTAGTGCATTAGACAACACCTATATACAAATTGACCTAGATTTCCTGAAGCCCTATTTAGATAAATCGATCGCTCACCTGACTGCTATAATGCCACTGAGAACATCACTTGAGAAGATACTCTCTAGTACCTGCATAGTCGGGTAGTACGACTAAGGGCACGGTCTAGCCTCCTTAGGTTGTGCCCTGATATATTGGGCCGAGTACTACTATTGGACCCTGCACGTATATCAGAGAGCTATAGCACAGGGCAAACCCTTGTTTGTAGAACCTATTAGCGATATTTCTTGTAAGGGGGTTAG
>JASDQU011441768.1:5130-28648 GCA_032191745.1 Picea mariana
AATTCACTCTTGAACCCTAAGAATCTATCCTCTATTTGAGTTTGAATGGTATCTTTGATTTTTTTCATCAATCATTGCCTCTAGCTCTATTTTGAGTTTTACGTCTCTTCACTCCTTTTTTCTAATGTTTCTAACTCTATTTGGATTTTGGTATCTCTCTCTTCTCTTTTTTTTTCTACTGATTCCATATAATCGTAAAGGATCTCTAGGGTGATTTTGGGCGGCCTCCCCTTGTTAGGGTGAGTTTTTGGAATAGGTGGTGGAGTGCTCATATTGAAAAGAAGAGAAAAAAGATGTAACAATTATTATTATGGATTGACTTTATCTCTCAAATCAACTTTTACTTCTGAAACATAAAATAAAAAACTAAATAAAATATATTTAAATCTCTTTACGTAAAATTAAAATTGAATCAAAGTAAAAAGTGACTCACCTGATTTCATATGTCCAAATGCTCAACTATATTTAGAAAATTACATTATCAGATACTAATTTATTGCAGTCTTCAAGAAGTTTGACAATTACAAAGAGCATGAAGGATCCATTAAAATAGAGAAGCTTCATCCCTGGGCTAGTATACAAGAGCAACTGAGCGCAAGACTAATAACAAATGGGAATAAAATGGTTAGGTTTGATGAATACCGTGTCAAGACATTAGTAATGGTTAAGAACATGTGTTTCCTCTGAAGAGGTCACAAGTTCAAATCTAGAGGGGGGTAGGGTATGTATACCTCTGTAAACTTTACCAGTCAAATCGTTGGACGGAGGGGGTCCCTTGTCCCACAAACAAAGGGGTCTCATACACCAATTTGGTGTGGCTTAGCCATAAACTTAAAAATAGATTATTATTATTAGTAGTAATGCACGAAGAATAACTCAATGCAAAATGTCACAACAATTCATAAAGAAACTCAACAAAAGCAAGGAGAAAGATTTGATACACACATCTGTGAATGGGTGTACTCCTTTTTTCAAATTTAAAATATTTATAAATAGATGCAAGCTGGAGTAATGCACTGAAAGGATTATTTTTCGAATATTTTGCTAAAATCCTTATGCCACCAATATTTTGCTAAAATCCTTCTCTTTTCTACCGATGCCTTTCTCCTTTTTGGAGATGCCAAAAGATTTCAGACTGAATAGACGCCATTCAA
Source organism: Picea mariana (assembly GCA_032191745.1). Classification (NCBI taxonomy): domain Eukaryota; kingdom Viridiplantae; phylum Streptophyta; class Pinopsida; order Pinales; family Pinaceae; genus Picea; species Picea mariana. The sequence continues at coordinate 6,285 of JASDQU011441768.1, forward strand.
ACTCAATCTTAAAAAGGCAATTGCTAGGAAAACAAGGGCATTCCGAGAATCGAACTCGGGACCTCTTGCACCCAAAGCGAGAATCATACAACTAGACCAAATTCCCTTATACATGAGATAACAATTAAATTGGACGTGTTTGAAGCCGTAGCCACATAAAATAAAAATAGTGAATGGTTTAGTGTCAGAAGTGGGATTTGAACCCACGCCCTCAATCGAGGACCAGAACTTGAGTCTGGCGCCTTAGACCACTCGACCACCCTGACTAAATGTTTTGTGATAAATAGATATTGATCAAATTAGAAGTATTTATAATCGAAATATGTTAATCAAATTATGAAATATTGCTTCTAACAACACCACAGAATTAACAGTTCATACGGATTGTGATTAAGAGTAGGCTTTGAACCCATGTCTTTCAAATTTCTTTTTTTCTTTTTTTCAATAGTAGATGTAGTGGGAAACTTATTCGATACTTCTCCACTTCGTGGATGATATGAGGTGTTAAATCGTAACCCAAAGAACACAAGGCTCGAATCAGTAACCTCTCCCCAACCAAGAGAGTATATGCACGTCTCACCAACTACATTATCCCATGGAGCTAATGACAAGCAACTTAAATCTGGCATGTTGAACCAACTGTCTGTGATGAGATAGGGTAAATGATAGTTATTCAAAATAATTGATAATAATAATTAATTGCAATCTGCCCCCACTCAATATTTTCACACCTTTATCCACCCACAGCACGTTATTCCTCGATAACAAAAAACTGCAGAAAATTTTATTTCAACTTCTTATATTCTCTCTCAAGTTAAGCAAGAAAACACTCCCTCTTCCTCGCAATACAAAGGGGTAATACCAAGAAATCTCCACAATTAAGGTACGAGTGTTTAATATGGTTCATCTAATTCAAATTACTACTTCAAACTCATTGTACATAGAGCCTTATAACAAAATATCTCTTGATTGAGTGTGATAACTTGTCATGTTGAAGTGAGGTTAGGGGTTATATTGTGAGACATTTATGATTTATAATGTACTTTTTGCATTGAAAGTTGTGTTGACTTACAAGTTTGCTTTGTGACACAAATCTCTAAGTTGATGTGATGACATCCTCATTTAAGGTGACATTAACATATTTTAAAAGTGTATATGTTTTTTGGAATCATATTGCTTTGGTTGTTGTGTTTGTGATACCCTCTTAAGTGAAAACTTACTAAACTACAATGGTATATACAAGTTTGAAGATTTCCTTCCACATTAATATAAGTGCCATCATGTTTTCTAGTTGGTTCAATCCGTCTTTGTGAAAATAAAAACATGAGAGTGTTTTTAATTTTTTGGCATTTGATTTTTTTTTGGAAGGCACTCCACCTCTCAACCAACATGCAAGAGAGAATGTTTTTATCCATGTGTCTTTTTAAGTCTTATAATTAATGCTCAAGTCCATTCTTGGGGGGAAACTAATATCCACTATGCTACAGAATATTAAATGTTGCAGTGAGAATCTAAATCACGTTCATATCGGATGGCCTATACACCACCCGCCACAACACTCAATGTTGAATAACAGGGTGGATATTGTTCACCTTATTGGGGAGCCATTGTCAAGGTCTCCACACCTTAAACAATCTACAACACAATTGGACATTTTAAACCTTTACAATATAGCAATGCACACACAAATGCTTTATAAAACAGAAAGAAAATAATAGCATTCACTCATAGTACTCAGAAATTTACTGTGGAAACCTTTAACCGGGAAAACCAACAAATGTTTAGAGCCACACCTTTGACTCTCATTATATTAAATTCACCATTACAATACAATATATAGGACCCACAACATCCCAAAACTCTAATCCATTGACTCGGATTAGATTCCTTTACCAAAATTATGTTACAATGGGATGAAAAACACCAAAAACAGACTAAAAGCAAACAAAAAATAACCCAATTTTTTTTCCTCAGGGGATCTGCCCTTCTGTTGCGCTCAACACAACATACAATGAATGGGGCTAGTTGTGAAAAGAATATAACACGTACCCAATACTCTCCAACTTGTTACTTTTTCTGCATACAAGGGACCCAAGGATTACATGATCAACAACAATTCAGGACAACAATGACCATTTCTTCTCTACACCAAGAAAAATTATCAGTGCTTACAGATTTTGTCAATGAATCTACATTATTCTTCAAAGTGTCCACCTTCACCAACAACAACTTCTTGTCTTCAACCATGTCTCTCACAAAGTGGTACTGAACATCAATATGTTTTTCCTTAGAATGATATCCTAGGTTCTTTGTTAGAAAGATTGCACTCTGAATGTAACAATTTAACCTTACAGATGGTTGTACAAACCTAATACCTGAATACAATCTATGTAACCATACAACTTCCTTTCTTGCACTAGTGGCTTTCATGTATGCAACTTTCGTAGTTGAGAGAGAAACTACAAACTATCTCTTGCTCATCCAACTGATTGTTCCTCTAAATAGGTTAAACACATAACCACTTATAGATCTTTTATGATCCAAATCCCCAACCCAATCTGCATCAACAAATCCATGTATGTCCAACACTCTTTCTGCTCCAAGTATTCCTTGGTAGCAAATTCCATAATCTGTATTTCCATGCAAATACCTGAAAACCCTCTTTATAAGTGTCCAATGCTCCTTCCTTGGTTTTGAAATATATATACTCAAAACTCCCATTGTATGTGAAATTTCCAGTCTAGTACAAACCATTGCATACATAGGGAACACGAGACATGCCACGTTCCTCTTCCTATGTCTTGGAACACTAATCTACATATAACTTTACACCTACAAGAATATGGATCTTTACTAGTTCAAATTATGTAGTACGGGCACCAGACATGGAAATCTTACTGAAGAGAAAAGGACTATGGAAATATACAAAGATTGATGTTCTAGATCCAACAGATGACCAAGCGAAGTTCGTTGTTGATGGAAAGAAGGATGAGGTTGTGGGAGTCATCATGACCTATATCTCATGGGAGATTCAATTTCACCTTAGTGGAATCGACTACCCTCACTAAGTCTGGAAGAAGATGAAGTCGTTGTTCGACTGATTTGACAAGAGCCATGTCATGCAGTTGGAGAAAGCGTTGATCTCTCTTGATTCTCATTCTTTTTATAGAATAGAGGACTATTTGTCATGTGTCAAAAAACACCAATTGAAATTGGGCGAATGTGTAAAGAAAAATTAGAAGAAGGATGGACAACTCATTGAGTTGGTCCTAATGAACTTGAGAACACCATTCAATGTGTTTGTGTCGACTTTCCACACGAACTGGAAAACATGCAAGGAATATGGAAAGGATTACACCTTTGAAGATTTATGTGGTCTTTTGATTACTGATCAACACAGATGGCTAGAATAGGGAAATCTTGGTGGTAAACATCAAGCCCACTTGCTCAAGGGAAAGAGCAAGTTGTATTCCAGTGATAGAGTACGCTTGATTCCTCTACACATAAACCTGCATACTACAACTAGAAACCTAAGGGATGGATAGATGCACCCAAAACCAGTCAAAAGAAGAATATATGTCAGTATTGTGGAAAGAATGGACATATGGGGAAATTTTTCTATAAGAAGAGAGAAAATTTAGAGGAGCAAGTTAAACGCCTGGAAGGAAACGTTTCCTCTGAACAACAAACCACTGATAATTTCACCTTCCAACTTGGAAATTCTCAAGCCTTGTTGTCTCATTCTGAATAGAATGAATGGGTAGTCGAATGTGTAAAGAAAAATTAGAAGAAGGATGGACAACTCATTGAGTTGGTCCTAATGAACTTGAGAACACCATTCAATGTGTTTGTGTCGACTTTCCACACGAACTGGAAAACATGCAAGGAATATGRAAAGGATTACACCTTTGAAGATTTATGTGGTCTTTTGATTACTGATCAACACAGATGGCTAGAATAGGGAAATCTTGGTGGTAAACATCAAGCCCACTTGCTCAAGGGAAAGAGCAAGTTGTATTCCAGTGATAGAGTACGCTTGATTCCTCTACACATAAACCTGCATACTACAACCAGAAACCTAAGGGATGGATAGATGCACCCCAAACCAGTCAAAAGAAGAATATATGTCAGTATTGTGGAAAGAATGGATATATGGGAAAAGTTTTCTATAAGAAGAGAGAAAATTTAGAGGAGCAAGTTAAACGCCTGGAAGGAAACGTGTCCTCTGAACAACAAACCGCTGATAATTTCACCTTCCAACTTGGAAATTCTCAAGCCTTGTTGTCTCATTCTGCATAGAATGAATGGGTAGTCGACTTTGGGTGCACTCATAACATGGCTAAAGATGTCTCCTTGTTCACGTGGTTGGATGAAACTAAGAAGAGAAAAATGTATGTTGTTGATGATTTTTCTCTAGATGTTGTTGGTCAACGTGATGTTACTTGTTGACATGGGAAAATTGTTGATGTCTATCATGTGCCAAACCTCAGTGCCAACCTGTTGTTTGTTGCTCAATTAACATAGATAGGTAAGATTGTGGAATTTTGGCCATATCTATTCTATGTTCGTTATTTGAAGAAAGGAAAGTTGATTGTCGTCGATGGGATTCTCGACCTGTTGGATAGTTTATACAAATTTTGTGACACGATTCAACCTGACACTAAACTAACTTCTCTTGTATCTCACACTAAGGAATGAAGTCAATTTTTGCATGAACGGCTCAGACACTTGAATTTTTGAATTTTTTAGTCGATAGAAACTCAGAACATGGTTGTTGGTTTACCTAAAGTGTTTCCTTTTGAAGGAGTCTGTAAGGGTTGTGTGCTTGGGAAGCATTATCAGGCACCATTTGACTCTGTCAAAGCGTGGAGAGAAGATAACCTATTATATTTGGTTCATAGTGATGTCTTCTGCATCAATCTACCTTCACTGGTAGGTGCAAGGTATACTTTTACCTTTGTTGATGATTTCTCTCTCTTTACATGGGTCTATTTTCTGAAGAACAAAAACCTTGTCTTTGAAAAGTTCAAGGAATTTAGAGCCTTTGCTGAAAATCAATGTGGTCGGCCCATAAAGTGCTTGAGATTAGCCAATGGTGGTGAGTATGTAAATAAACATTTTGAAGAATACTTGGTTCAATATGGTATTGGCTAGCAACAATCGGTTCCTTGCACACCTCAGCAGAATAGCATCGTAGAACACAAAAATCAGACGTTAGTCGAAATGGCTAGATGTCTCTTGCATGATAAAGATCTACCTCCTCGCTTTTGGGATGAAGCAGTGCATTGTGCAAACTATTTTCTTAGTCGCATCTCGACTTGAGTTGTTCATTCCATGACTCCAGTTGAAAAATGGAGTGTAAAGAAACCTTCAATTGGCCACCTCTACATGTTTGGATGTCTTGCATAGGCGCATATTTATGATGATTGCAGAAAGAAGTGTTGGAACATCAAACATTGATGGTTCATCACACATCTCCTAGATTCAGTCAATCAAGAGGCCAACCTTCATATGGATACAGTCATTTAGGAGATCGACCAACACACCACACAAATCAGTTGAGTAGTCGATGTGCTTGTCGATCGGACAATTGACCAGAAGTCGAAGATAGGCGGGTGGTGGATCGACCAACCAAGAAATTGACTACAAGTTGGATGCATAGGCAGTCAGATCGAGTATTGTCGAGCCGAATCGATGGAGCATATTTTGTGGAGTCAAATATAACTACTGATAGTTACATGTGGAGAAGATCTTTCGGATTCTATGGAAGTTGGTTAGATATTGAGATTATAAAAAAAGACCCCTTGGCTCATGATCAACAATGTGAATTGAGATTATGCAACAGAATATGTGGATCAAGATGTGAAATATGCACTATGATGTTTTGATCACATTGCACTCTGTTTAAGTGTTGTAACGGTGTCTTTAGACACCACCCCTTGTTTTCGAAAAATTTACCCCTCTTTAACTATTTGTAGTGTTGTGTTCTCTGTTTCATATCATGTTCCACCTTATTCCCAACATGGTATCAGAGCCTATGGTTTAAACCTCAACTTGATATCTGCAACCCTTGTTGAGTAGGATCTGTTGTGTGATCAAATTTAGGTCGGTGGTTATTCCATTGGAACTTATTGAAACAAACATGTATGTCTAGATATTGAATATGGCTTCAAAGATTGATCCTATTATTTTGAATGGATCAAATTATGCAGTATGGGCTCTAGATGTAGAAACCCTATTGAAGAGTAAAGGATTGTGGCAGTATACGAAGGTTTTGATTCTAGATCCGATAGATGCTTAGGTGAAGTTTGTTGTTGATGGAAAAAGGATGAGGTGGTAGGAGTCATCACTACCTACATCTCGTGTAAGATCTGATTTCACCTCAGAGGAATTGACTACCCTCATCATGTATGGAATAAGATGAAGACCTTGTTCGATCGATTCGACAAGAGCCATGTCATGCAATTGGAGAAATATTTGATCTCTCTCGATCCTAATTCCTTTGAGGGAATGGAGGACTACTTAGTGAGTGTCAAGGAACTCCAATTGAAATTGGGAGAATGTGGAAAGAAATTTCATAAGAAGGATGGACAACCAATTGAGTTGGTCCTGATGGAATTGCGAACACCATTCGACATGTTTGTATCAACTTTTCGCACCAAATGGAAAGCATACAAGGAAAATGGTAAGGATTACACCTTTGAAGTTTTTTGTGAACTTTTGATTATTAATCATCATAGATTAATTGAAGAAGGAAAAATTGGTGGTAAACACTAGACCCACTTGTTCAAGGGTAATGGAAAGATGGATTCCAAGAATAGAGTGTAGTCTGATGCTTCTGCACAAAAACCTACATACCATGACTAGGGACCCCAGAGACAACCACAATGAAGTCGAAAGAAGAATACATGTCAGTATTGTGGAAAGACGAGACATGTGGAGAAAACATGATTTAATAAGAGAGACGATTGAGAGGAAAAGGTTAAACAACTTGAAGGAGACGTGTTCGTTGTTCATCGACCCTCTGAAAATTTCACCTTCCAAGTCGAGACTTCTTAGATTTTATTGTCTCATACTGCGCAAGTTGAATGGGTTGTTGAATCTGGGTGCACTCATGATATGGACAAGGATGCCACTTTATTCACGAGATTGAATAAAGTTGAGGATATTTAAATCTATGTTGTTGATGATTTTTATCTAGATGTTGTTGGTCAGGGTGAGGTAGCTTTTTGACATGGGAATATTGTCGACGTCTATCATGTGCCAAATATTAGTGTCAATCTGTTGTATGTTGCTCAGTTGAAAAATACATGTAAGATTGTGGAATTTTGGCTCGATCGGTTCTATGTTCGTGATTTGAAGAAAGGAAATTTGATTGTCGTTGGCGGGATTCTTGACCCAATGAACAATTTGTACAAGTTCCATGATTCAAATCAACCTGAATTTGAACCGACTACACTTGTTGCTCACACTGATGAGAGAAGTATAATTTGACATGAATGACTCATACATCTAAATTTTTGGATTCTGCAGGCACTGACAACTAAGAACATGGTTGTTGGTTTACCGAGGGTGTTTCCCCTTGAAGGAGTCTGTAAGGGATGTGTTCTTGGGAAACATCATTAGGAACCATTCGACTCTAGAAAAGCATGGCAAGCACAAAAACTATTGGAATTGGTTCACAGTGATTTATATTGTATCATTTTACCTTCAATGACAGGTGTAAGGTACATTTTGTACTTTCATTGATGATTTCTATTGCTCCACATGGATCTTTTTCCTGAAGAATAAGAAACTTGTCTTTAAGAAGTTCAAAGAATTATGGGCCTTTGAAAAAAATAAACATGGTCGACCTATCTAGTGCTTGAGATTTGAAAATGGTGGTGATTATGTCAATCAACCCTTTGAAGAATACCCACTTCATTCAGGTATTAACTCGCAGTGATCGTTCCTCACACACCTTAGAAGAATGGTGTTGCAGAAATCAAGAATCAAACATTAGTCGAAATGGATAGATTTATTTTGTAGGATAAATACCTGCCTCCTCGCTTCTGGGCTGAAGCAGTGTATTGTGAAAATTATTTGCTCAATCGCATCTCGACTTGATTTTTTCCTTCCATGACTCTAGTCAAATGATGGTATGGGAAGAAGCCTTCAGTCGACCACCACTGTGTATTTGGATGTGTTTCCTAGGCCCACATTCATAATGATTGTAGAAAGAATTTGGATGCAAATATTCATGCTTGCATCATGATAGGATACTCTGAAGAGTCAAAATCCTATCAATTGTTTGATCCTGTAAAATGACAAATCATTGTTAGACATAATGTTTGGTTTGATGAGAAATATTTTGGAATTAAGTTGTTGAAATCATCTTATGGATAGCTCAGGGATGATCCCTTTGATGTTGAATATGAAAATGGTTCTCTTGTTCCATTCCTTAGTCCATCGAGTGGACAGTCAAACTTTCCCCCTGTTTTGACTAGGCCATAGAATTCTGTGTCGACTAGTCCATTGTCCTCTATTTTGACCGGTCCACCAATTGAAGACCCTTCGACTTCTGATCAACTTGTTGAAGTGAATCATGGTTCACCTATTTATATTCTACCCCGATGGGATACCAAGAAAATTGAAGCTGTTGGAGTTGATTTCAAAGATGCCTCCTACGGACGTTAGACTCGAAGTCAAAAGAAACATGCCGGCATTTCCTTGATGAATCATGTTCTTGAAACCTCAAACCATGTTAACTACTTAGATGTTGAAAGGAAACCTGAATGGGAATAAGACATGAAGACTGAAATTGATTCCTCGTTGAAGACTCAAACTTGGGAGTTGATTCCTTGATCGTAAGGAAAGAACATTGTGAAGTGTCGATGGGTATACATGACCAAATTTACCTTTGAAGGAATTTTTGAGCAACATAAAGCATGCATCATAGTGAAGGGATTTTCTCAACAAGAAGGCATAGAATACACTGAAAATTTTTCCCTCATTGAAAATATGTACTTTGTTAAATTACTTATTTCCCTTGTTGCTCGTTTTGGATGAAAAATCCATTAGATGGATGTGAAGAGTGATTTTCTTCATGTAGATATATACGAAAAAATTTACATCGAAAAACACCTAGTTTTGTGACAGATTCAAATCTAGTTTTTCAACTCAATAAGTCGCTTTATGGTTTGAAGCAGGCTCCCCAATCGTGGTATGCTAAGATCAACAATTTTTTTCTTCTACTTGGTTTCAAACAGTGTGAATCTGATTGCAGCTTAAACGTTCTCCACACCAATGGATACACTCTGATTGTTGTTGTATATGTAGATGAATTACTCATTATTGACAATAATAATGCTCTCATATTTAGATTGAAGAGACAACTTGCTAAATCCTTTGATATGACATATCTTGGAACTTTACATTAGTTTTTGGGTCTTCAAGTATTACATTTAAGAAGTCGTAGTCTAAACGTTCTATGAAATGAGTCTTCTCCTACAATTTTTTCCAGGGACACTTGCCCGAAATCCGGAAAGAAATTGTTAGATCCGTAGATTTGAGTGATTATTTTTGTATAATATGAGTGTCCCATGGGTTTTTCAACATGCCAAATCCATTTCTGCATTCAAAATGGATTTTAAACAATAAAAAATAGTGATTTCGAGCATATTTATGTCGTCAGATTCTAACAAAAAAATCCATTTGGTAGAATAGTTAGACAACGCACTTTAAGAATGAAGGGATTTAATTGATAAACATTAGAGATATTTCACTTAGGGATATGTAATTGAGGAAGGGGTAGTTTAAGCTTGTCGTTGAAGCAGCCACCCCAAGGCACCATGTATGTTTTCCATAAGATTTTAATTTGGCCTCTTGGTTGATAGTTCATATTCATCTGTAAGATGTCAGTTTCAAAGGCCTACCCTACCTATCTCATTAATGATGGAGGGGGATACTATTGTATTCTTTACGTGAGAATATGGTCATACTAGTGACAAAGGGGAAAAGGGAAAAGTAAGAATATATCTTTAGTTTATTTGTAATAAGATTTCAAAGAAATTTCCCCTCATGTGGAGCAAGTAATCATAAAATGGGTTGTATCATGTGGGTTTTATTGGATTTAAGAGAATGATTTCTTAAAAATGTTTTTGTATTGAATTTATTTTGAAGATTTTGTCTATTAATTACATTGTAAGAAATTTTATTTATGCAAAACATATGTCTTGATGTGATGGTTAGAGTGTTGAGAGTCGTTTAGAGTGTTGGACAACTATCGAAGGCCTCTCCACCATTGGTTTCCATTCTTTAGTAGAGATCTTGTGCACAACCATTGGAGGCCTTTGCACTATTGATCATCATTCATTAGTGGAGGCACTGTGCAATGAGCTTTGAAGTTGGTGACTTCACTTTCCATGGACCTATCTGCTCAATGACCTTATATCATCATATTTGATATTATACTATTGATTGACCATGCATATGGTCCTGCAATCTTCCATGGAGACGGTGTCAATCACTACTTTGTCATCGAATATATGAGAGTTTGTTCATGACAAAATGGCGTTTCTCTTCTCTCAAAAATCCATAAAGTGCATGTGGGCACAATCACTTAGAGGAGAGATAACATAGAGTCACCACAAAAAAGATTTCCCTTGAATTTATTTTGAAGATTTTATCGATTAATTTCATTGTGAGGCATTTTACTTATGTGAAGCACATGTCTCGATGTGATGGTTAGAGCGTTGAGAGCCATTTAAATGTATTGGAGAACCATCAAAGTCCTCTCCACCATTGATTGTCATTCTTTAGAAGAGGCTTTGTGCATGACCATTGGAGGTCTCTACACTACTGATCAACATTCCTTAGTGGAGACACTATGCAATGAGTTCCAATGATGGTGACTTCACTTGACACGGTGCTATCTATTCAACAACCTTATATCATTACATTCAAGATTATTTTATTAATTGACCATGCATATGGTTTTTCAATCTTCCATGGAGATGATGTCAAGAAATACTTTGTTGTTGAACAGATGAGAGTTTTTCCATGAAAAAATGGTGTTGTTCTTCTCTCATAAATCCATGAAGTGGATGTTGGCATGATCCTCGAAATCCATCTAGTGGATGTGGGAACGATCACTTAGAAGAGAGATAATAGAGAGTCACCATGAAGAATATTTCTCTTGGAAATTCACTGGAGCTTCCCTATGTCTCTAATTAGCCAATCATATATGGAATTCGTCCGCTTCCTTTTTGTCTACTCCCACATCCCAACTCCATACTTTGCACTTTGACCTCTACAACTTGTTTAAAAGTGATTGTGCTTGCTATTGTTGGCCAATGCTTCGATGATGCATTTTTTCCAGTGGCTGCCTTGATGACACACCTATAACTTATATTGCAACTTTCCCATTTTGGTATTGAAGCACACCAAGAATTTTACTCCTTGAAGGAGGGTCATTTTGAATCAAACTCCATTGTGAATAAGTGATTCAATGTATGGCCACCAATTGTTGGTGGCATTATGCAAGCCCATCTACTCAGTTGTTAGAGCTCCCATGGGAGATGTCCAGGGTGCGAGGTTGAAACCTAATCCCTCCTCGCTTGTGTTAGTGTGGAAATGCACCTTGTAGAAAATGAAAGTAGTGTTGAAGGAGGAGAGTATATTGTTTATTTTCATTTGCAGGGGAGTTGAATAACAAATCATTTCAAAGTGGGATAGAGATGAAAAAAAACCTTTGCAAGAAAGAATGGCTTGCATAATTGGCACTTGTTCCATTGTATGCGCTTGTGATTGTATGCAATCCTCTCGCTCTCATACAACACACTTGATTTAAAAACTAACACTCTCTTGATTTATTCCATTCAAGAAAAAGGTAAATATATTGGGTTCATAAACAATTCAAATAATATTTTAAAACTTGTGGAGGTAAATATATTTATATGGAACTGAATATAGTATATTTCCAAATATTTCTATTTAAATTCTTTTGTTTCAAACTAATGGCCAAATCAAAGACATGCAAAACAAACCAAGTGTGTGCCCTCATGATGATGCATGAAGCATGTCGCACTCATAAGTGAATCATTCACTTTTTGGGCACATCAATGAAATTTGATTGCTATTAGTAACATTTAATCATAGGTAGTCAAAAGTGTTGTTGGGTGAGATCAAATTCAAGAAAACAATTCTACTTTCGCATAATTATTTGATCAAAGATTCATGGTCTTCTTAAATCCATTTCTAATAATGCATTACTATGTGATTTGTTACATCATTTTTGTTCTTAGTTTACCTTGTCTACATTTATGTCAATTATTCATTTTCTCATATTTTAATATTTTGTCATCTTTAAATCAAGATCGATTTCTCATCCCTACCATTTCCCTTTTATTTTGTTGATTTCATTTTGCTCAACTAGTTTTCTTCAACAAATTTGGCAAACAAACTAAATGGAAAAATATTGTACCAATATTTAAAGTGCATTAGTGAGTTCTCAAATTTTAAGTTTCCCACTCAATCTCCAACAAAATTTTAGAATACAACAAAATTTTAAAATACAACATTTCCACATCTAGCTATTGCCAATAATACAAAGTTAAAGAGTTGATGTTAAAAATTGAGGTCTTCTTTCCTCTATCAGCCACACTGAATTTGTGATTATCATTTCATTTCATTTGATTTTATAAGTAGTGAATACAAATTATTTCATTTTTTTTTCTGAAGAAAAAAGCATAATTTTTATTTCATCCGCTGAAGAAAAGAAATTTACATTATGCATATACATGTCTCCATGTATTTGAGCGCCAATACCATAGACATTACAAAAATGGCACAAGATCCTATAAAAAATCTAGGTCCCCCTCCGACCCTGAGAGGTATGTAGGACTGCTGGAAGTGATCGGCTTACAAAGAAAAAGTACCCAAATAAAAGTTTTCCCTCTCCCTGAGGGGAATATATATCAGAAATAATATTATACAAAAATATAATCCAGCAAGAGAGAATCGACCAAAAGTGGCTCCACGAACCTTGAGCTGAAGTAGATCCACAGGACCAAAATGTACCATAGGAAAAGAAAACTGAAATAACACAATTAAATCAGAGGGGTTGGCCCCAAGCCCGCTATATATAGAACCAGACCAAATGAAGTCATCAAACCATTATGAAACTATAAACATTCCCACTGCCCCAAAGCAATCTGCAGACCTTGCTTAGAGAGGGAATATGCCTCCCTGTTTCTTTCCCTGAAGACATGCTGAAACGAATATGCTTCAAAAGCAAGAAGAATTATAAATATTTCTTCAATCAAAGGAGCAAGAATAATGTGCTAGTATCGCTGGCTTTTCTGGATCCAACTGATAACTAAAAAAGAGTCTCCATAAATCTGTAAAGAGGAAATATTTTTATCCACAACAAAAAGAAGAAGGATTTTTAGAGCCATTAGTTCTGCGTAGTTGTTTGTACCCAAACCAAGACCCATAGTGATTTTAAAATAGTGATTTTGTGCGAGGAAGAGGACAACTCCTCCTCCACAACTTTCTCCACTATTATGAGAGGCCCCATCGAAAAAATCCCAAGGCTGACTCTGGTCAATAAATTCTTCAAATATTTGCCTATGTCTTCTCACCTGTTTCTCTTCGGGGAAATGTGTCAGAATATTGATCCCTTGGGCTACCTCTAGTTCGTGAAAGGACATTTTCTCTTTGAAAATTGTAGCATTTCTGGCAAGCCATATTCCCTGTATTAGAATCATTGGCATTGCCTTTATACCTTTAAGTGTGGGAATCAACAACCAAGATTTCCCAAGTTTCCTCGACCGAGTCCCCTTCCCATAAACAATCAAGCTCTAATATTTTTGAGCTTTCCTCCCAGCATTGGCGAGAAAAAGCACAATTTATGAATAGATGATAGTTGGACTCTTCATCATTCTTACAGACAGCGCACCATCCTGGCCCTTCCACCTTACTTTTGTCATTCTATCCCACGTGGGGACCCTTTTCTTGATCAGAAACCACATGAAAATTTATGCCTTTAGGGGGCATTTGACCTTCCAAATCCCTTTCCACCACCAAGAAGGTTCTTGCTATTGGAGATCAATGATGAGTTGTGAATATCCCAACTTAGGAGAATAATCTCCAAAGGGTGAATGTTTCCACACCAATTCATCCTCTATATCAAAAATACATATGTGTTCCCTTTTAAGGGATTCAATGTATTGGTCCCATGCTTTACTGAAGAGATTTCCTAGCCCTACATGAGCCGCAACCTTCCAACCTTGACCCCAAATGTTTGTTCTTTCTACATTTGACACTTGGTTTAGATAGTGGATACCGTTATCATTCAAAATTTGTACACATTCTTCCAGAAGACTATGCCACTACCAAGCCACATATCCACTCTAATCCAGAATTTATTGCCTCTTCCCACCTTCCAAGCTAGTCCATCCCCTATGACCTGAAAAGAGGAAAGGATGGCTTTCCAAATGATTGAGCAACATCGACTACTCTTAATTGGAATTCTCACTCATTCTTCCAAAGAGGCTAGTGCAATATACTCATGGTACACAACTGTGGTCCATAGGTTTTGTACGTTGATTAACCTCCAACTTGATTTCCTTGCCAATGATTTTGCAAACAAAAAAATGTTTTTTAGCCCTCACCCACCAAGCTGCTTTGGGGTCGTGAGAATGTCCTAGGAAATCCAGGGAACAACATGATTGTCTTTTGTTCCTGCCCAAATAAATATGAAAAAAAATTATCGAGCCTTTTCAAGAATTCCTTTAGGGATCTGAGTGAGAGACATCCAATAGACAAGGATGGCTTCTAGAACATATGTTTCCAGCATCACCCTTCCCGCCTTGGAAAGCCATCTAAAGCTCCAAAATTTTAATCTTCTTTCTAGTTTTGTCAATAGCCATGCCTAGTCCTCTTTCATGCACTTGTTGGGTTTTAAATGGAAACCTAGATACTTGAGTCCTTCTTCCATTTCCTTCTACTCGAAAGGGAAAATCCTTTTGTAAAGATTAATTTCTACTCTATCCAGATTGTAAGTTGATAAAGTAGACTTTCTACTATTAATTTCCATCCTTGTTGCTTTCCCAAAAAGGTCTAAAATCTTCAATAAAGATTCAACATCCCTTCTGTTCCCACTACAAAAAATTAGAATTATATCATCCACAAATAACAGGTGAGAAATATTTAAGGATGGGGAGATGGTGATACTCGAAATGTCTCCTCTAACTTTTCCCCCCTCTAGGGCTCTACTCAACCCTTCGGAAACCAAAAGGAAAAGGAGAGGGGATATAGGGCATCCTTTCCTTAATCCCCGTTCAACATGAAAGAAACTTGAGGATGACCCATTGATTAGAACAACAAAAGAGACCGAGGTGATGCAACACATTACCCAATTTATGAAAGGGACCTCCAAACCCAGATGAGTAAGGAGCATCCTTAAGTAAATCCAACTTACTTTATCAAAGGATTTTGATAAATCAATTTTAAGGATTTCTCCTCTACTCTTTGTAGATCTCAAACTGTGCATGAATTCTTGAGAAACCCCTGTTGCCTCATGAATTTGTCTTCCTTCCAGGAAACCAAATTTCTCAAGTGAGATTTTTTCTGAAAGAGTAACTTTAATTCTCCTTGCAATAACTTTGGATACCACCTTGTAGATGCTTTTACATAAAGAAAATGGTCTAAAATCATTAAAAAAGGATGGATCATCCACCTTTGGAATGAGAGCTATGAAGGTCGAGTTTATAGGTGGATGGAAATGACCCCTAACTCTGGATTCCTCCACCACTTTGAGAACATCTTTCCCAATGAGATCATAGAAACCAAGAAAAAATTCAATAATCTAGCCATCTAGTCCTAGACTCTTGTCTTTTTGAAAGTTGTGTAGAACTTCTTTCAGTTCATCCTCATAAACCTCTTCCATTAGAGCATGGTTCTCCTCTTCACCCACAAAGCTAGGGAAGAAAAGAGCTATTCTAATTATATCTGCAAGTGATGCCCCTGGAGTGGCTTTAAAAAGAGATTGAAAAAAATTATTTCCCAATCAAGCCAATCCATCAAAATATGAGACCTTCCTTCCCTTAGAGTCTTGAAGACTACAAATGGTATTAGATGTTTTTCTTCCTTTTGCATATGCATGGAAGAATTTTGTGTTCTCGTCTCCTTTTTCTAGCCATATGGATCTGCTTTTCAATCGCCACTCAGCTTCCTTTTCTTCCAATAACCTTCTTCTTATTTCTTCCAGCCTAAACAATTATTCCTTTGTATTTGGTGAGCAGAAACCTCCTCCGGCCGAATCATATAAATTTTGGAGACTAGCTTCGACTTCAATAAGCTCCTCCAAATCTCTCTACCTTTTGGCTCGAATGCAAATCACAGTAGCTTCCTTTAGTCTTCGCAGGTTTCTTTCCATCTGGATACCCACTGGTTTGTTTTGAGTATCATCAATTGGTTGCCATAGATCTTTGACAAGCATGGATACACTTTCATCTTTTAACCATTCTTAATTTAATTTAAAAGGGCTAGGAGGCCTTCTATGGCCTGAGGCTAGTTCAAAAAATATGGGAGAGTGATCCGAGATACCCCTAGATCCCACCCATTGGCGCTTTAGATTTCCATCTTCCACAAGAGACTCAGAAATTAAGAAGCGATCTAATCTTTTTTCAATTCTTTCATCCCCCACCCTTTTATCGCGCCAAGTAGAGCATAGCCTAGTCGAGGGAATATCCACTAGTTTCATTCTTCTCAGGAAGATCTCAAAGAAATCAAATAGGGGATCCACTCTTGCGTTTGGGCCCCACGACTCCACATTCCCTAAGGAAAAGTTCATGTCTCCCCCTAGAATCAGGCTTGAGTGAGAGAAGAACTACTTTCTACCCAAAGCTTCCCAAAAAGGATATCTATCTTGATAGGGTCCATACACATTTAAAATCTCATATTCTTTATCTAATCCAACTTCCTGCACCAATGCTCCCAAGCCTGAGTCAAAGCCCCAGGTGGTATTGACTTTTATTTTCACTGTGTTCCATCCTAAAGTCACCCCACCTGAGCGCCCATTTGCATCCAACCCCACAAAATCCCAATTTTTAAAGCCAAGTTTTAGCCAGGAGACCACCAAAGCTGCATCCCCTAGTGTTTCTTGAAGGAACATCAAATCTGGCTGGTTTGACACCACCAACCTCTGAAGGGCATATTTTTTATGAGGCCCTGCCAAACCTTAATAGTTGAAAGATAAAATTTTCATGGAGAGGCCCTCCCCGGGGTCCTCGCTGCTCTAAGCACCCCAATGATTGATCCTTATTTTTCTTCGGCTATATCCACCTGGGCTTTAGATTGGGATTTTGAAAGAAAAGATTTACGTCCTCTGCCTTTTGAGCCTATGGAAATGTTTGGGTTCTTTCCCAAACCCGTGCCCCGACTAGGCCCCCCAATGGCCCTATTCCTTAATTGATAAATAAAACCTTCGTTTGTTGAGTCTAAAGATGAACTAGACTCCTGCTGAAAGGGTTGACTAGAGGGAGAGGAAGGGAAAAGGGAGGGAGGACCAGTAAGAGCCAAAGGTTTTGAAGATTCGAAGGGGAGGGGGAATTGAGAGGGAGGGTTTGGAGACCCCTTTTCCGAGCCGATCCAGTCCTTACCCAGCAATGCCAAAAAGGAAATAACCAAATTTAGAGGAGGTGGAGGAGTAAAAACATTACCAAAAAGAGATGCCAGACCATGAAGGAGGTCACAATTCCTTTTATTTCCCTCATCCTCCAACGAAGCATTTAGCTGGGTGCCTGAGGAGTCGGCCCTGAGTAAAATTTCACACACCATATCCTTGTCCTTTCTGTAAATCCGCTCTTGAACATCCCTGTGCTGGGGGGGATTTGCATCACCCTGAATCACAGTATTAGGTAAGTAACCTTCCACCGATGAGTCTAGTCGTTTCTTACCGTGTGTTGAACCCACAGAGTCAGGACGAGGTCGAAAAGGCAGGTGGCATTGGCTGACCAGGTGTCCATATTTGTGACAACACCTACAACAAAAAGGAATAGCTTCATAATCCTGGCTATGATGAAACCAATTTCCCCCCATTGCGAACTCCATTTCTTCCTCTAGTCCTGCTCTGATATTCAAGGAGACTAGGATCCTTTCTACCATCATCTTTCCTATTTCCTGAAGGACAAGTCTGCATCCATGAAGTTCCCCAAAGAATTCCCCAACTATCTAAAGCTTAGTTCTGTCTAGAATTCTGGTGGTAGTCCCGGGAGTCGCACCCAAACCAACAACACATTCAATTTCTCCCTGCTTGCATAAAAAAGAGGGGTCCATTTTTTCAAGAGGAAAGGAATAGAGTCGATACTCTAGGGTTTTTTCAAAACCCACTCTGCATCCTCCGACTTTAGAAATTTAAAAATAATCCAGCCTTTAGAAAGAGTCGAAATCTCTGGCAGACTGGAGATGCTTCTGTTTCATGAGGCCACCGCCCAATTTTTTACCATCCACAATCCAAAATGCCTACCTCTTGCTTTACCCACCACCACCAAGTTGTTCATATCCAGAGCCCATGGGACTGAAATATCTTGCCCTAGGACCAAACTGATAGGGGCCCCTGTGTTTTTAACCACTTTTTTTTTCCTAAGATGCTTCACGGTCGTATCACTTGCTTTCAAACCACCTGAGCTATTCCCTACCCCATTTTGGGTCGGATATGACTCTTCCACCACAGCTTGGTCTAAATCACACAGGTGTATCGAAGCATAAGCAAGAAAAGAAGATGGGGAGTCAATAGGTGAGGGACTCGAAGGAGGAGATGTTGTTCCCCCACCGTTCACGGAATTTAGTAGAGCTATAACAATACCAGGGAGCGAGAGAGGGTGTTCCTCAAAGACCCCCATGGAGAAAGGACATGTGGGTGAAAAGAGCGAGCGAACAAATTCAAAATGGCCATCTTTCCACCACTTAAGGAGACAAACTTCAGACTGGGACTCTATGGCATCAGAACATGAGTTCCGCAGTCCACCTGACCCAAACCTAACCTTAGCTGGAGAGAAATCCAGGGCGGTTGGAGATGCCTCTACTGAGAAAATTGGCCAAGCCTGAGGCTGGGGAACGTCATACCTGAGAGAAACTCCACCTGTCACTAGACTATCACCCGAGCCTGCACCTTCAACCACCTCCATAGTTGTCCTCGAAAATCGTCGGCCACCTGACATCGACCAAATCTTGTCTTCCTCGCTCGGGTCCTGGAAATAGTCCAAAGCATCCTCCATGTCAGCTTTGGTGAGGGCAACGAGCAGTGGAATGATTATTATTATCTATTATAAATTTGTTTTGGATAACAACATTCCTTGTTACCTTAACAAGTGCAAAAGTTGAGATGCCTAACCGGTTTAGATCCAATGTCTCAAGCTTTAGATTTTAATTTTATTTAAATACATATATGTATATTATTTTTTATTAATATTAATTTTAAATGATGATATAAGTTTAAATCCTGCTTATGCCATTACTTATTCATTTTTTATTAATTATACTATTTTGAAAAAGTAATGTAATTGATTTTTTATTTTTCCTAAGCTAGGCTGAACCTAGGCGAGGGCTAACTCCAGGAAATGCTTATGAGTGGGATGTTGTCACCAAAATTGTATGAGGCTCCGTCGAACCTAAACACCCAATGGACAATTTTATTCCCCACAAATGACTTTCACCCTCAATCCCTACCCATGAAGTTTGAACCTGTGACCTGATGGAACCTAAGTTAATAGATTCTAATTTTCCCTGTCCAAAAAGGGTTGGGTTCAAATTAGTACTACGGCTTTGAAAAAGTTTATGCGACTGATTTGTTATTTACTACAACGACTCGCCAACCGGGATTTACAAAATTAGGTACGAGGGCTAATGGCCGATTTAGAATTTGTGTTATTTGATTTGATATTTATAAAATAAATAAAGATAATGAATCATCACGGTGCCTGTCGCTCAGTAGATAGAGCATCTGTTTCTTAGTCGTAGGTTCGATCCCTACCGGGCGTGTTTTCTTTACTGTCTCTCTCTTTACTTTCATTTTACTTTATGTCAAACTCTTTCTTGCATGCTTGCACTAGTGAACATGATTATGAAGCTGAAGATAAAATGAAATTCAACTACTTTACCAATTCATGCTAAATTCAACTTCTTTACCAATTTCATCGTGACAATGTTCTAACACGTTTTCTCTATTTTGGTTTAACTATAACTAGCTAATTGGCAAACCCCAATTCATGCTATTTATTCTCTTGGATGACTCCTCAAATTCCTCTCCAACTCTTCATCTACCTATCTCATTCTTTCATTGCCTGTGGACTCTCCATCTTCCACATTGTCACAACCTTTGATCTTACTTTAATGCACTACCTAGATGTCTATTTTGTTATAGCAATCCACATGACCATTGACCATCATTTCACTATCCCATGTGTGTTGTCTCAAAATTTATTTGCATGTTCTATGTTCTCTCACCTTTGGTATGTTCCTTAATGATATCATCTACATGCACCATCCTCAACATTTAGGTGATATTTTCTTCCATGCCCAAACTAAATGCACTTAAATGCAACATTTATGCTAATCCATATTTTCTTCTACTACGCATGCTACACTTAAATGCTAATCCATATTTTCTTTTACTATGCATTGACTACTCTTACTTCAACTTCTCCCGGATGCTCCTATATCAATCAATAATAAGATTTGGAAATGGAATGACATGAAAATGAAGACATAGACATACAATCATTTAATGGTTGAAATATGAATAGTCAAGAGTATAAATAGTTAGTATATGCATTAAATAAATGTTCACATGACCCCATTCCTGATGTCTCAGACCAGAAAACCACATGATTTAAGATTTTACATGGTTTCCAAGGAACCCAAGACCAAAAATCAACTATCCATACCATTTTTTGGTTCCATTTGCTTCATCCACAATAAATAATAATAACCAATGCATATGAAGAGGAACATGAGCACACATGATTCGTCCACTACTACGACAACACCATATCTCAAGGTTCAATTGTCCACATTTCTTTCTAACCCTTGTTCTCTTCTAAACACTTCTAACTGTTGGAGATCAATAATGAAAAATATTCCTCAAAGTATCCTACATTTATGGTTCCTCCTTGAAAACCTCAAACCTTTCCACCCATGGACATGCTTTTTCTCCTAGAAATAACAAGACACCCAACCTTTCCGATCCCTTATTGATAGATGCATTTGATCCTTAGACCTTTTTTCTTTGTCTTCCTCCTCGTCTTTCCATGACCAAACTCAAACCCCTAATGACACCATTCCTAACCAAAATATTATTCCCCCTAATGATCCATATGGATGTCGGTGGCCTCCCACCTATTCCAACTGGCTCATTTTGGCAGTTTTGCAGTTTGACAATTTTTTCCTAGTTTTCGAGTCCTGGACTTCCGCGGCCACTTTGAGGCCCTAAACAATGTTTTTAGGGCTCACCACAATTGAAAGTAAATGATGGTAGGTCTGATGGAAACATGTGTATTCCTCATATAGACCTTTCCAACTAGCTATTGTGCACCTAAAACAAAGATCGTATGCAAAAGTTATGACCCCGGGAAGTTGATGTACTAATTACCCCAACGGGGCCCACACGACTTTTGGCGCTTCATCTCCTAGGGTTAGGTTTTTGGATGTATGAGGTTTTTGGCATTTCTATTTATTGTAAAAAGGCCTTCAGAGCCTCTTTGTACTCATCTTTTTGTGAATGAGCGCAACTGTCACATCTCTTCTTAGAGATAAGCCACCACCATTCCAACGAGCTTGTTTTCCGCTACATTTTACAGTTTCAGCTTATTTCCTTATTTAATAGAAACTAGTTTTACTGTATATAAATTATTCTATGTTAAGAATCTTTTAATAGTAATCTATATTCATTTCATTTTGCTCATAAAATTTGGATCAGTGGTATCAGAGCAGTCTGCTCCTTATCGTTCTTAATGCATGTCCCCAACGAGGTCATGGTACACAAAATTGGGTCTCGAGTTTGTTTCTCTTGAGGAAATAATATCTCGCATGCCCAAGCGACCTCTCATGGTGGGAGAAAATAAAGACGAGGGGATAATAGATCCTTTCAAAATGTTGTTTGAGGAAGCCCTCACACAACAAAGGAACGAGATGATGGATAATTTTGCGCAAATCATTCGGCGACTACCAACATGTGACACATCTTCCTCAAACGGAGGAGTCGCCCCCTTCAAGGTACAAATCAATTTTAATATTCCTATATTTGAAGGCCAGATAGACGCATATGATGTAGACAAATGGTTGAATCTAATAGAAGGGTATTTATCTATCCATAACTTCTC
>JASDQU011441769.1:10668-23535 GCA_032191745.1 Picea mariana
TAGAATGTAGAATGCAAAACCAATTAGTACACCTTTGGCCATCCATTTCAAATTAACTAAGGAAATGTGTCCCAAGACACAAGAGAAGATAGAATACATGTCTAGGGTTCCTTATTCATCATCAGTTGGCAGCTTGATGTATGTGATGGTTTGTACAAGACCAGATATTGCACATGCAATGGGAGTTGTGAGAAGGTATATGAAAAATTCAGGTAAAGAAAATTGGGAGGGAGTAAAGTGGATTCTCAGGTATTTGAGAGGCACTTCTACTAGTGCATTATGTTTTGGAGGTTCAGACATTGTTCTACAGGGATATGTTTACTCAGATATGGCAGGTGATAAAGATAGCAAGAGGAGCACCACAGGGTATGTTTTTATTTTAGGAGGAACAGCAGTAAGTTGGATTTCAAAACTACAAAATCTTGTTTCACTTTCAACAATAGAAGTAGAGTATGTTATTGCTACAGAGGCTTGTAAAGAAATGATTTGGTTACAAAGTTTTATGGAGGAATTCAGAAAGAAGCAGGAGAATAGAAGGTTGTACTGTGACAGTGAGAGTGCCATTCATCTTGCAAAGAACTCAGCCTTCCATTCAAAAACTAATCATATACAGCTCAGGTACCATTTCATATGATCTATCTTGGAAGATGGACATTTGAAGTTGGAAAAGATACATATTATCCAGAATCATGTAGATGTGTTAACAAAGGGAGTAACTAGGGAGAAACTAAGTTCCTTCTCAATTTCAGTTAGTCTTCAAGCATGAAGGTGAAGATGAGAAATTTTCTAGGTCCAAGGTGGAGTATAGTCCAGCAGGTACAGCAGTAGTGAAGTTGTTGTGATCATTCTCCAAGTGGGAGATTGTTGGTTGTGGAACCTGACTATCTTCTTGATTCATAGGTTTGTTCCAATCGTGCTTGGACCCCATTCCTTAACAGGGGGTATGGGGGGGCTTGTCCCCCCGCAACTATCACCAAGGGGGTCCAAGGGGGTTGGCTACAATTTTTGTATCCCCCTTTGGCGGGGGATTCAGAGGCAGTGCCCCTCGAAGCGAAATATTGGGAAAACATTCCTTGTAAAATATTGTAATTTCGTAGTCAATCTGGATCATTCATTATAAGGTCACAGATCTGATGGTAGAAGTTAGTTTTAGGGTTTTTTTCCCTAGAAGGAAACCCTCTCTTATGAGAGGAATTGTATTGTGGTTGTGTATTATTGTGAATGTTGTATTCTAAGAGAGGAGACTGCAAGAGAAAAAAAAGGAAGTTACAGTGGTTGAGATGTAGGTTGTATCCCTTCATTTTGTTGGATAATAAAAAGGAAGGACCTGGAAATCTCTTTGGTGGGCGTAGCCCACACTGGGTGAACCATGCATATCTGTGTCTCTATTGTATTTTGAATCTTATGTGTTTTATTTCCACATTTGTTTTATTTTATTACTCTGTGATCCTATTTTTCTAACAATTATGACACGTAGCACAAACCTTGCTTGACACGTAGCACCGTCCATGTCACCCTCGTAAGCCCTTTGGTGGGAGATCAATGGTCTATATCTCCCTTCAGAGTTCCTCTGTTCATGAAAAATCAATGGTCTAGATCCCCTCTTGGAGTTTCTCCTTTGGATTTTTTTTGGGACCGCTCAAGAGTTTCCTCTGAAATTCTACTCTAACCAACTCTTTTCAATGGATTTTGCCCCGATATAATGGCAGCTAAATCCAACGGTGGTAGATATGCTACCTCCATGCTCTGATGGATCGACATCTTTGGTCAGTTCAGAGTCTTATCCCAACCTAACCATGGACTACTCTGGCTAACGGTAGAGATCTATCCACTTGCAAATCCAACGGTTGAAGATTAAGGAGACCATCCAAAGGCCTAAGTCCAATAGGGGCCCATTCTCAACCCTTTGAAAAATTATGTACCAAAATGTATTATCCTTAAGGATGTGTTAGTCGCCACGCCAGCATCCTCGTCACTATGACTACCAAGTCTAACGAACGGTCGAGATCATCTCACTGCTCAATTATCCAATAGATAAATGGTTATCATTGACTCGGAATACACCCTCTCCATGCATCATAGCCTACTTCAACGAAGGGTCGAGATCTATTTGATGTGTCAATCCAATGGTTGCGATTTCTTCAGGCTCAAAACATGGGTTTTTTCCCAAGTTTTTAGTCTGATTCAGGATTTAGCAATTCAGAGATTTTTTCTTAGTATTTTCTAAAACTTACGAGGCCTTAAAGATATCTGTAATTCTCCTCTAAAATGACTAAGGCATTCTCTCTTCACTGCTTGGGTGAAGATTTGCATCCAGCAAGTTTTTCCATTCCAATAAGGAGACTTTCACAGAGCTTTAAAGCTCTCCAAACTGCACATAAACCTTCCCAGGGTATAAGGTATTTATGCCTTCATTCTTCCAACAAGTAATAAGCCTTGCTACTTATTCACCCAAATGAGGATTTCATTCCACATAACCATTCGTAAAAGAGAGAGGTTAATGACACAAGGTCTATCAACCTTCTTGGGCCTTCAACATGCTATTATTACAATATCCCGTTCCTTTTGGAAATTCTTGTTTATTTATTAACTTTCTAGCCTCTTTTCTTTTCACGGGAATCACGTCGCAACAATACTTTGCTACGTACCCAGGACGCACAAACATGTCGATGTATCTAGGGTTATATTCACAAGGGGAAATCGATTGTACTATTTATTTAATCAATTAAAATAAAACGCAGAGTCCTCCTACTCATACACGTAATACACATGCAATTCAATTCATACGTATTATTATACGAGTACAATGACTTCCAATGGAATAATATCAACACCATTGACTAGGTATACACAGTTACACATAGTCACAGGTATCAATCATTTATCTCCATTTAATTACACGGAGTGAAGATATATGTATCTGATTACAGGTTGCAGCCATCCAATTGATTGTGGGTGTTCACCTTTCTACCCAACCATAGGCTCAGATGCAATCACTCTTAGCACTCTGGCCACCCCCATGCTAGGCCATGATACCACTAGGGAATATCTCTCAGGTTCTATGTAATATTTGAAGGTCACTCTCCTTCACTCTACTCTTGGTAGATATTTTCCTTACACCCACCTAGCCCAAGCCTCTTCGAGGTTTATCAGATGCCTTCCTAGCATCAAGCTTGCGGCCCTCTTAGCTCAGGTCCAGTTTTCTGGATTCTCAGACCCAAGATTCATAGCTCAAGCTATTTTTTGTCACTGTGTTTTTACACAATCAATCCCCTCTTCTCCCCCTCAGTCATATCCCTAACCTCCCTATATTTTTTTCTGTTCTCGTGTTTTTTTTCTTGCATGCATGACTTGAGAAGGTTCTCGACATGTACTTGTGTTTCTTCTATCAAAAAGGAACTCGTGGGTCAATCACGGGGACCTGTGGTGATATTTCCTATTATCCTTCATCTAGCAGCTTCTTGTCCCTTATGGAAACCCTCCATACCTCCATTCAATGGGGTGGTTGGTTGTTCAACTACCAACCTCCCTCATTAACTAATTTGTCTTGAAATCAGTGCTAAGGGAAATAATTTGAATAAGGCTTGAGGTCCTTTAGTTTTATAGGGCCTCCTCTCATTCCTCTAGTGATATCATGGTCAGTATTTTAAGGCTTCACCCCATAGTCAATTTTTGGCATTTACAATTAAACAATAATACATTTACAATATTTACATGCCATTGTATGGCAATCACCAATCGTGATTAATTACATATACTCGGGGTTTAGAGAGGGGATGTCACAAAATACTTTGTTTCTTCAAATGCACCAAGCGTCCTTCCTACCCGATTTCCTTTGTTTCGGTTTGAGGTGGAAGTGAGCACACCCAAGCTTGGTGCTCCAGGCCTTACAGATATCACTTCCAACTACATCTCTAAAATATCAAAAATTGTAATAGCTTTACAACACCCCTAAAACGTGGTTTTGTGCATAATTAAAATGTGTTCAAAACAATTGACATTTCTCCCTTCAACCATGAGTACCTCTCCTTGTCCCACAGTCTCCCCTCCATTCAACCATGAACAACTCTCCTTCTACGACAAGTTACCCCAATTTTGGAATCCTCGTCTTCCAAATTTGATCTTTTGCTTGTCCTTGAAATGAAGGGAAATATCCAAATATATCCAGTCTCTAAGCCCTATCCATTTCATGGACCCTAAAATTTCTAATAGAACTTGTTGTAGATAATTTGCAAAGCATTCCAAATCCTTGCAAATATTGGCTATTTCGACCATTTAAAGAACTTGGCTCCTCTATCCACATCATATATCTCAAAAGGACCTCATACCTACTATATGAGTGTTGGTTTATTTCTAGTATTGAACTAATATTTGTAAGGAGCATCTTCATTCAATACTCTTACCAGTATGTTTGCTACCAATACTACACTTTA
This sequence comes from Picea mariana, assembly GCA_032191745.1. NCBI lineage: Eukaryota > Viridiplantae > Streptophyta > Pinopsida > Pinales > Pinaceae > Picea > Picea mariana. The sequence goes on from JASDQU011441769.1 coordinate 15,102, forward strand.
AATGTGGATATGTATCAAGTCAAGGTCTCCTTTCTCTTGAAAGTGTGCAAACATCCTAACCTAAAAGAGGCAAATCTTTGCTCACTTCCCCCAAAGGACTCAACTCATGTATTTTACAATAATTGATTACCATTATGATGGTGAAATACCACTCCCCAAGGTGAATATTACAATATTGATAACCCTTTGGGCAAGCAAACTGCATAGCCAAAGAACCTAGAAATAATGTCACAACCAACTCACATGTCGCTACCACTTTGGCTCAAACCGGTGACCTGCTCCTGGCAAGCACTAAGGGCAGTCCTTCTATTGATCAAGCTACTCTTGGTAGGTATGTCTTTTATATTGTATCATAAAAAGTAAGTGGAGAAATAAAAATACATGACTAAAAACTATGATGTTGTCAAAAATAGTGAGCTTTCGTACGAAAGAGCATAGTACATGGCCCGATTTTTGTAACTTTCATTTAATCTCTATATAAATTTACCTCCAATGTTTTATTAGTGAATCCTTTATGCCAAAGTGATGTTTAGAGATCCAATAATCTATCTTGAATAGATAATCAATAAGTAATCTTTCAAACTCTTAAAATCAAATGCAAATCATCTAAGCTTCCCTCCTCCTCGTTAATTGATACTTCTACAACTTGTACAAAGAAATTGAGGCATTATAAAATTCTTCCACCAATTCTTAAGACAATTTTGACATAAACATTAAGTCATCCACAAAGTGAACATTAAGTAATTCATTTCCATAATATTGATATTCCTTTAATATATCCCTATATCCTAGTTACTTGTTGCAATCGTGCTTTATAACATATTGATTCAAAGTTTAGTCAACAGTTGAAGTGTAATTCGCACATCCTATAATATAAATTAAATTCGAGTCAACTATTGGTTAATTATTTTTAATCACAATGTTGGTCCATATTTGGGAATTCTAAATTAAATTTGGGTCGACCATTGGTTATTTATTTTTAATTACAATGCAATTCACACATCCTATAATATAAATTAAATTCGAGTCAACCATTGGTTAATTATTTTTAATCACAATGTCGGTTCATCTTTTGAAATTCTAAATTAAATTCGAGTAAACCATTGGTTAAGTATTTTGGTTCATATTTTGAAATTCTACTTCTCATGTATATATGAATATATTTCAGCCTGCAACCTTGTGGATTTTCAGATTATGAGAATTTGTTTTAAAGTAACGAGAAATTGGTTTAAACTAACAGTATAAAATATTTTATACTAAAGGCTGCGCCCATCTATGAGGAAAAGAACACAAAAGTCGAAAACAATGTTGCACAACAAGATGGCCCATTGTATATATAAAGGAGCAAAGAATGAACGACAAAGAAAAGGAATAATAATTAGATAAAATTAAGATATTTAAAAATAAAACTATATATATTCATTAATTGAATCTTTAATTTAAATTAAATTTTAAAACCATGTTGATGAGAATAATAACATAATAGATTAAACGAAATGAAATAAATAAAATAGTTAGTCTTAAATTAAATTGAAACTATATTAATAAAAATGTCATTTAACTTTGAAAAAATATGTGTATGAGAACAAAAAGAAATTGGATTAAATTAATAGATAAAAATAAATAATCATATAGTTAAAGGAGTAAGCTCAATCAATTGTTGGCATTGTTGTTGGGCATTTGGTTAGCTCTATGTCAACAAGTGTCTGGTACAAATTCCCTTGGGTTAGATGCACTAGTTTACACCAATGAGTTTACTAGGGATACCATCCACTAATATGGAGAAGCATCATTTGGGTTTCCCCGCAAGATTTTCAAAGTGCCTGATACAAATCCCCTTGGGTTAGGTGCACTAGTTTACACCAATGAGTTTACTAGGGATACCATCCACTAATGTGGAAAAGCATCCCTTGGGTTTCCCCACAATTTTTTCCTTGAAAAAAACAATCAAATAATCATAAATAAAATATAAATTTGAATAAATCAAAATGTAATAAAAATGAAAGTGAGAGAATGTGTTAGTGATAACTACCAAGTTGGAGAGAGAGGAGAAAGAAAAAAATCAAAATGATCTTGAAGATGCAAAGAAATAATAACGAGGGAGAATGAACCACAAATCAAAGGAGGGAGAATAATAAAATATGGGCTCAATAACAAGGATGAAATAAGAAAAGAAGGATAAAAAATAAGAAATAAGAAGATGAATGAAAATTAAGTAAAAAATAGGAGCGACAAATATTAAAGGAGTGAAGGGAAGAAGCGAGAAAAGGAAAAAGAGGGAATATAAAAATAACCATGATTAACTAAGAGGACCAAGAAGATTTCCATGAGGGACATCATGGTTAAACATGTATATATGACTGGTTGAGTTTCTAAAAATCTTCACGATGATATTGTTTGTATTATTTTCAATTTTAATAGTTTCCCTAATTAGTCTAACAGAATAATGTTGGGTTTTTGTGATAATTTTAGTTTGGTTAAAACAAATATGATGTAGCATATTTGGTAGCCCAAAAATGATTGGCATATGTAATGTGTTCTTTGACTCTAGTTTTTATGGATATGTTTGTTTGTGTTAGAATATAATCCTTACATGTGGAATAAAGTCACCTTAGTGACTTAGGCTATAAAAGTTAGGGTTTCCATTTATTATTATTCTTTAGGGTTTTGGACAATTATGACCTCTCAAAATCTATATAAGATAGCATATTGTGTTAATGTGTGTATCTTTGTTTTGACCCTATCTAGTGTATTGACATTAGATAATCAAGCTCATTTCGTAATATGGTATCAAGATAGGGATCATGGTCGAGTTTGAAGAGGAGTCACCATACTTGCACACACCTACAAAGTTGTAGCCAACATTCATTAGGAGGGCTAGTGGTCATGAAAAGATGAGTCATAGTTTCATAATGTAAAAGACAGTCATCGCATTATCATTATTATTTTGAAGTTAAAACTACAACTTCTTTGAAACCTTAAAACTTGGCAATCGGTACCATTGCAACCAAAACGTTAAAATCGACCCTCGAATCAAAAAATAGTGCTCCTAGTAGTGGCCCCCTTTTTTTCTAGGGATAAAATTGGAAGTTTCTGAAATCGTGACCTTGACAACTAGTACCCTTAGAACCAAAATCTTAATACCAATAGCAGAATTGAAAAAAAGCGCTATCAGTAGCACTTTCTTTTTTTACTTTGTTTTAAATTGTTTTTATGTATCTTTTTTAAATAATTTTTTTGTTGTTTTTAAGTTAAGTTTTTTTTTAATATTTTATTTTTCTAAATGTTTGTTTTTTTAAATCTGTATTGGTTTTTTATTTATTTCATTTTTTTCTTTTTTTAGGATTTTGTTTGCAGTGGTATCGGGATTTCAGACCATGGTTTCTAAAATGTTATAATTTTAAGCCTGGAAAAAAGGGGGGTTCTATTGATAGCGCCTCCTTTTTATTCGAAGGTTGGTCTTAAGAATCTGGTTCCAAGGGTATCGGTTGTGAAGGTCATGATTTCAAAAAACTTGCAATATTATCCCTAGAAAAAAGGGGGTTGTTAATGGGAGCACCACTTTTCGATTAGGGGGTTTATTTTAAGGTTTTTCTAGAACAGTACCAATTGTCAAGTCTCAAGGTTTCAAAGAAGATGTAGTTTTAAGCTTGAAAATTAAAAAAAAAAAATGGCTTTGTTGTTAGAGTTATTTTTCAATTTGGGGGTTAATTTTAAGGTTTTGGTTGACAACATTACGACGTTGTTAAGGACATGCTTTCAAAAGGTGGTAATTTTAACCCCAGAAAAAAAAGGGGATGATACCAATGGTACCACTTTTCGAAACAAGGGTTGATTTTGGCTTTTTTGACCCAAAAATATGGGTTTTTAGGGCTAGAGTGTTTGTTTCGAGGTCATATTTCTTGTCAAACCGATAGTTATGTTCTAATCTCTTACCATTTAAGAAACCCCATAAAAGTGTTATTGCATATCCCTTCACTTTCGCCCTTCCTTCAACTAGGTCACAACTAATGTGTAACTGGGCTATATCTACTAAGGATCTTATTCAACTCCTTCCTCTTGAAGGAGAATTGGTTCGACAATGGAAACCCCTTGTTTCATGGTATCGTATCTCTATGGCTAATGCAAATCCTACTACTAGTGACTTAAGAAAAAGACTCTCTAGAATGGAATTCTATTATGGCTACCAAATATGATGCCCTAAAGAAAAATCACACTTACCACCAAGTCCCCTTACCTAAGGTTAAGAATCTGATTAGTTGCAAATGTATGTATAAAACCAAGTATGACCCAAAAGGAACACCCAAGAAGCATAAAGCTTGTCTTGTTGCTAAAGGACTCTCCCAAAAAGAGGCATTATTATTCAAATATTTTTGATCCAATTGCTCGTATGGACCCAATTCATAGGATTTTCTCTATTGGGAAGTTCATCAAATGGATTTCAAGAGTGTTTTCTACATGGAGGCCTCCAAGAAGAGATTTATATGAAACGTCCACTAAGGTTTGTACATAATGGTCGTCTTTTGTTGGATTGTAAGCTCAAGAAATGTCCATATGGTCTTTATCGATTGCGGATTCATTCAGTGCAAGGTTGAGCATGAACACTATATTCGCCATCAAGATGGAAAAACCCTCATAATTGTGCTATATGTGGATGATCTCCTTTTTACTATCCATTCCACATCCATGATCAATGACATGAAGTAGCAACATAAGGAATCTCTTGAAATGCATAATTTAGGGTTTCTTTATTCTTTTCTGGGACTTTAGATTTCCCAACCCTTTGATAAGATTTCCCTTTCTCAACCTCAATACATGTTGGATCTCTTACAACTCTTTAGGATGGAATATTGCAAGCTAGTGTGAATATTGCGTCAAAGATGAAGTTTCAATCAAAGTTCCCTTCACATATATTTGATGCATCACTTTATCGATCTCTAGATGGACATTCAGCTTTATCCTACACATTCTTGACAAAAAATATCATCTGTAGTTCGTATATGTTCATGCTACATGCATGAGCCTCATGAGAGTCATTAGAAAATTGTTAAGTGTATCTTACATGGGAATTCTCTACTCAGATAGCACTGACATTTGTCTCCTTGGTTTCTCTGATGTCGACTTGGTGAGTGATCTCGATGAATAGCACTCTACCTTGGGATACTTGTTCTCTCTTGATTGTGTTATGTTTTGTGGGTGTTCCAAGAGGGAACAAGGTGTGGGTCTCTCCTCCACTGAAGTCAAATATGCTAGTGCAACTCATGTTAGGAATCATCTTCCCTAGATGTAAAATCATACTTGATCAACTAGTTCTTTTTCAACGGCCTCCTTCCACCTTAATTTGTGACAATTAGATTACCATTGAGCTTCTTCACAATCTAGTGAATCATCAGATGTCCAAACATATTGAGAGCCTCCTTCTACCTCATTTTGTGACAATTAGAGTATCATTGAGCTTCTTCACAATCTAGTGAATCATCGAATGTCCAAGCATATTGAGAACCTCATTTTAACTTATTTTATGACAATTACCATACCATTGACCTTCTTTGAAATCCAGTGAATCATCATATGTCCAAACACATTGAGATTTGAATTCATTATAGTCATCATCTCCATATTGAAGGACAAATTGTACCAATCTCTATTCCTACCATAGATCAACGTGTCAATATATTCATTGAATCTCTTCTAGAGCCCACCTTCCCCACTCTACAAACGCATATTAGTATAAGTGAGATACCATTAAGGAGGGAACATGATGTATTTTATCCGAATTTATGAGAAGAATGAAAGGAATAACAAAGTGAATACAATAACACAGAGATACATAGAATAACAACATATATCCAGTGAACAATAGCTTCTATTGAATAAATAAAATAGGTTGAAACTGTAAAACTGCAGAACTGAAACAACTTGTTTGACTGCTGATAGTTATCTCTGAGAAGAGATGTGGCTGCTACGCACATATGTCTGAGCAAAATCATTACAGTGAGGCTCCAAATGCCTTTTTAACATTACTCATGAATGCCAAAACCCTAGACATCCAAAAACCTAACCCTAGGAGGTGAAATGTCAAAAGTTATGTGGGCCCCGATGGGTAAGTTGATACCTCAACTTCTCGGGCTCGTAACTTTTGCATATGACCTCCGTTTTAGGCACGTGATAGCCCGTTGGAAAGGTCTTTTTGAGAACTACACATTATGTCATCAAACTCTAACTCTATCTACAATTTGACTATGGAAAGCCAAAAAAACATTGTTTAGGGCCCAAAAACGGCCCTGGAAGTACATAAAGATGTATTGACATGAAAACTTTAAAAATAATCCAGTTGGATTAGGTGGGCGGCCACCAGTCTCCACCTGGAATATGTGTAGGGCTTCAGATAGCCCCAGAAGTGTAGAACCCACAATTACAAAGAAGTACAAAAGAATGTGTTGAACTAAAAATTGTCAAAAGGAGCTAGTTGGAATAGGTGGGTGGCCACCAATATCCATCTGGATCAGTCATCCCCCCTTAGGAAGCAATGGTCTCCATTACATTGAGTGCCCCCATCAGGTGAGAAAACTTATTATGAATTTGGCCCCGAGTGAGCCACTTACCTTGGTGTAGGAGTTTACATGCCTTGACAACCTGATAAATTTGGATCCTCTACTAGCGAGTGCCTTGACTTGTGTGTCCACTATCTAATTATTGGATTTTTGTTCCATGTATTCAGGGTTGAGATCTATCGGTGTCAACTATTCTGCGATATCTAAGGTGTCCAATAATGGTGGAAAATATGGTCGAAGGAGGTCCACATTGAACATTGGGTGCAATCCAAGGAAGGGTGGAGTGTTGAGCTCAAAGGCATTGCTACCCACAGCCTTGGTGATAGTGTAAGGCCCATAGAGAAGTGGGCGTAGCTTCCAATGGGGCCCTGTAAGGTGTTATTTTTTCAAATGTAACCAGACCTTGTCTCCCATCTGAAACTAGTGCAGTATCCGGTGTTGATCATGGCGTTGCTTTTACTTAGCATTGGCTTTCTGCAAAATCCCATGGACCTGTTGGCGGATGTGTTGAATCCACTCAATGAATCTGGTGGCTTTGTCGACCTCAGACTGGACATGGGAAGATTTTTCCTATGTGGTTGCAAGTGGTAGTGCAACATCAATGGGACCTAAGGGTTGGAATCCCAACCCCACCTGAAATGGGCTATGGCCGGTGGAGTTATGGAGATCCCTGTTGTAGTTGTGATAAACATAGGGAAGACTCTCATCCCATGTGCACAGATGCTTAGAGTTGTACATGCGCAGGATGTGCACAATCATTCGATTGACGACCTTTTTTGGCCATCGGTTTGGGGGTGGAAAACAGTGGCTTTAGTGAGCTTGGTGTCCAACAGTGACCAGAGACTCGACCAAAATGTGTTCAGGAACCTGTTGTCCTGATCTGAGGTGATGGTTTGTGGTATCCCAAAATGGACCCACACCCATTCGAACAATATCTTAGCAATATCTGTCGTTGTGATGCTCTTCTTGTGGGTTGTGATAATGGCCATCTTTGAAAACCGATCAACCACCACAAATACACAATCATTGTCGTGCTTGGTGTATGGAAGGCCAAACATGTAATCCATAGAGATGGATTCCCAAGGCCTCTCGGTAGTAGGAAGAGGGGTGTATAATCCTTGCTTCTTGATGGCTGGCTTGGCAATGGCACAAGCAGTGCAAGATCTGATATACGTCTTGTCAAAGTTTTGGCCAATAAAAATGTTTCTGTAGAACAACCACAGTTTTCTCCACACCAAAATGTCCTGCCATCCGACTATAGTGATCCTCCCAAATCAGCTTTGCACGATCGCTTGTGGGAACACAAAGGTGGCCCAGATGGCATAATGATCCATCCTGGATGTGAAAATCGATGACATTCGCTCATGCACCCAAGATCTTACAGGTGGAGGCAAAGTCAGGCTCATGCTGATAAAGTTGGGGCCACTCATATACCTCATGCCCACAAGAATGGAGCACTGTGGTGATTGCAGCAATGGGAGGGAAACTAAGGCAGTCAACGACACGATTTGTGCTCCATGTTTTATACTTGATGTTGAGATGGAACTGTTGTAGGTATGTGGACCACTTTTTATGGTGGTCATTCTGTAACTTCCCCTGTGTCTGTATGAACTGCAGAGGCTTGTGATCAGTGTGGATGATGGTCTCCTTTCCCAGAATGCAAGGTTTCCATTGATGGTAGGCTTGCACAATGGAATACATTTCTTTGTCATGGGTGGGGTATTTCTAGACATTATGTAACGACCCTACTTAAATAGGTGTACATGATTATTAATTATAATTAATTTAATAATATAATTGTCCTAAAAGATTAGCTAAATCATAATTATTTCTTAAAATAACAGTAACTAATTAATTATTATTAATTAGTTATTCATGAT
>JASDQU011441770.1:5414-23535 GCA_032191745.1 Picea mariana
TAATGCAATAATACCTTCGGACTTCGGACCTCAAATTTTTTGCACACTATTTATGCGTTCCTATTTTATTAATATATTACATTGGGATTTCGGACCTCGTACATACCATGTAACTTATTCTCCTTATGAAATCCATTGGAGGGAATTAAATATTAATATTTAATATCATAATACCTCAAGCCATCATAGCCCGAAATTTTCGCACAACATTCATGTGTTCTTATTTTATCGATATAGTATGTCAGTATTTCGGACCCCGAACATACTATTGTTACACATGAAATTTGGACACCTAGGTACCTCACCCTAAGTGTCGTAAAGTGTCATATAAGTGTCTCATACAACTTGACACCATGGAATAACCTATGTCACATTCCCTAGTCAATGTGGAGGAGGGATATATTACATGAAGGCCAAAATACCAAGCACACATGAATTATTATTAATATTCATGAAAAAGAAATTAATAATAATTCATGTGTGCTTGGTATTTTGGCCTTCNGAAAAAATAAGTTAATTAAGTGTGAGAATCCACCTCACATTTGGTTTCCTATTTTTTAAGGAAGGTGGAGGATCTCATGGATGGTTGAAATATTTCCTCCTTAAAATCCTTGAGAGATATTTCCTCCTTAAAATCCTTAAGAGATATTTTCTCCCTAAATATCTTAGAGATCCCTTTTTAGTGGATCCGATGAGTGATCCTCTCCATGGTGGTTAAGCCTCCAAATCCTATATAATGAGGGCTTTCCATGGATATAGGGGAGGAATATTGGAGGTATCAAACCTATGGTCTTGGGAGAAAGCTTTAGGATATCAAACCTATGATTTGGGATCTTTGTGCAAGGGATGGACGAGGAGTACTTGGAGAGGCTATCGTGACTTCATCTACGGTTTGTAAGTATCTCTTTTGAGTTCTCATTAATATATGATTGGCCTGTTCCCTTCTAATCTGTGTATCTTTACATATGTTGTCTATTATATATGGATTTGATTAGAGTAATATTATAGATTAGAGTAGGAGTTCTTTGTCTTCTTGTTGTCCATTGTGTTGCAGGTGTCAAATGGTGCCAAGGAGCTCGGGGATCAAGCTCAAATTGGAGCAGTGAGGAAAAACACCAGAATAAGGTGCATCACACTTTATTCCTTCTCCTTCTCTTTATTATTAGGTAATTATACCCAAAGGGATATTAGTGTACAATTTTATCATCTTTTTGTCTTGGTATATGGGTCTAGAATCCAAGAGGAGATTCACCTGTCCGCAGGGGAATTTTCATATAACAAAAATTGACGAATCAACTGGGGATCATCATCGATTTGTATTTAATTGTATTTTCCCTACCCTTTTCCCACATTTTAGATCATTTTTATTGTTTGTTTATGATCCATTACCTTTCTCCCATCTTCACTAGCAAATTTCACCAAGTTATGTGAATTTTGGGTGAGTTTTTCTGCATTTTTTGGCTCTGTTTTTGAGTTTTTGGGAAGATCAATGCCCCCCTGTAGGCCATATCAGAGTGCTGATATATTATCAGTTCTCTCTAGCAATGATTTAAAGAGAGTTCTAGTGCTTTGTTCCCTTGAGTTGGGGAGCGTTGATCTCCTTTTTTGTGTTTTTTTTTCCTTTTTCTCATCAGATTTTTGCAACCCGTTTTGTAGAGGTCCTTTCCAGGGTTTGCAATTTGGTTTGTGAAGTTGTTTGGGTTTATATTTGATGATTATCCCTTCCTATTTTCTTGATTTTGTCTTGAAACGTTTTCAAAAATTTGAAATTACCCTTTCTAGCTGCTTGTTTTGTCGAGACAATTTGAGTATTTTCTCTTTCTCCCTGTCGTTTCTTGGATGCTTCTCTGCATTTTATTATACTCATTGAATGTTTGTTAGTTTTTGAATCCTTGATTGAGTTCTTTTTAGAACAAGTTTCTACTTTTTTTCCTTCATTTCTCGTTGCTTTGAGTGCATTCTTTGTTTGAATCCCTTTTTGCTTCATGTCTTTTGCATCTGCATCTGACACTTTCTTTTAATTGAAAGTAGTGGAGCATCAAAGGATTTGCATTTACTTTATTTATACATTAGAATCAAACAAATAATATAGTTGCATTCTTGCTTTTGGGTAGTGAAACTAGCTTTCATTTGAAGTAGTGAAATTGCATGGTTTTTGGCATTTTTTGGTCTTGAATTTTTTTTGGGGGGAAAGAATCGTGTATTGGTGTACAGTTTCTTTGACTCATTTATTGAAGATATTGATATTGATGAGTTTAATAAAAAATTTGGACATTGTGCATCTGAGAATGATAAATGTTTTCTCCTTCTCGTAATATAGCTTTCATCGAAGTGAAATATTTGCATTCTCATTTCTTTGCATTATTTAGAGTATATCAAAACATCATTTAGTCCACGCCATTTTCCTCTTAAGTAAACAACAACATTTAAATCAAGCGCTAAACTAAAATTTGTCAGACATTTTTACATTTTATGGGAGAAAACCTACATTAGCTTAGGTTGTAGGGATTTGGAATAGGTTGAAAGGATAACTTTCCAAAGTTGTCAAACAAACTTAGTATCTTGTGATAGGGAGAGTTTAAATCCACTTGCTACATTTTGTCCCGTGAAGACCTTCTAACACAAGGGTCAATCACAAGGTCTCATTAGGGCCAACATAGTTACTCACCTTGCTTTGTTGGTCTTGGTGTAAACATTGCACGTATTATTGTGGGTCACTTGAGAAGAAAATCATGTGCGAACCTTCTCGAGTCGATTTCGGGCTTAGATACCCTACCCTTGCGCATGGATGGAACTGTCGAATGATTCCCAAGGAATCATTGTCATAATTGGTAACCTTAGTAGCCTATATCTTTAGGGTCTTGTTGGCAGCCCTACATGTTTTTTCTATTTTGAATGGCAAACGACACCTCCTGTAGCTGCCTACGCCTCATCCTGTAAATATTATTATTTGAGGGTGATCATTCGGTTATTAAAAATATGTTTGGTTATTCTTGTTTTACTTTTATCTTGCGTTTTCATGCTTGATTCATGACCGTAAGCATGAATCAAGCATTTAAACTTAATTTCGCATTATGAATCTATCCAATGCTTGGTTGCTAAAAAGTTCATTGTGACTTGTATCTACTTCTTATTCAATATTGGGATGATTTTCCTTTTGCGTTTGTTTTAATATAAATATAATACCTATGTTGATTTGCATTTGGACTATAAGCTTGTTCATTTAAATTCTTGATAAATCAACTTTGATATCAAATTTTCAATTTGCATTTGGATTGTAAAAACATATCCATTCCTAACCTTTGCCAATTGAGTATACCCATTACATATCATGGTAATTAAACCCACCAGAACCATATCATGTATGTCGTTTTAGCTGGGAGGTAGAATTGATAGGCCTCTCACGACGAACTAAGGTCTTGTGTTATGCTCTGTACTCAAAACGTTCATTACCAGAAATGCCTGAATTTCGTGACTCAAACCCTTATGATTATGTTATGGTCGCGCTGGTGTGTTGCTAGTTTTTCTGCCATGGTATCAGCTCAAACTTGCCTCTTTTACTGCTACCTCCTAATACCACAATTAGTTCGGATCACCTTTGTTATAATAATTTTGAACCCTTGATGGCACCTGTCATCTGAATAGAGCCAAATGGCTCTCAAACATTGTTGTTTTATAATGATGCGAGTGAGGATCTGAAGAGCCAGGGTTGGGATATGTTTATTAAGAAGTTCCAATGGTATAACTTGCAAGTGGCCAAAGAATTCACCCTTACATTTGATGGATACAGAGAAAATGTGGGTGATATTCAGTTGGATATCACCGAAGATTTTCTGAGTGAAGCAACATGACTCCCTCTCACTGGTCAAAAGTGGTTTAAAAATTCAAAATTGGACGAAGTACCCTGGAGTCTTTTTTTCACCTCCAGAAAGATTGGCTGTTGTGACAAAGGTATTCCGGTCTCCCTACTCAAGGTTAGATGGCATGGTCTGTTAGCAGTTTTAAAACAATTACCTGTGAAGGTCGTTATGGCCTAGTCTTCCTTTACCATGTGTGATTTCTCATGCATTTTATTGGCTTCAACCTAAATATGTCGTTTTACCTGCTAAGGAGTCTGTATAAAATGTCGAAGAGATACAAGAAGCAGAACCTAGGTTATAGCCTCTTTCACCATAGCTTGATTAAATTATTGTTGGTTCATCGTTTGAAAACCCTAGGTGATGATTGGGATGGGTTTTTAGCTTGAAATGGTTTTGTTACAACAAATCTTGTAGAAACCCCTGTGATGGATAAGCCTATGATAGAAAAACCTCTTGATTTCTCAAGTGACAAGCCAAAGTTTTTGATGAAAACCCTCGTGAAGGGGCAGTGCCTGATCATCTTTTATGTGAGCAACAGGATTTAAGTTCTGAGTTTATTAAAACTCATGTTCATGAACCGATTGTTTTCCCTAACCCTACTATAAAATCCGATAGTAAAAACCCTCACAAACAGTCAAAGAAGAATCAAGCAATTTTAGGGTTTCGTAATAAGAGGGTTGGTCGACTCATTTCAAGGAGTCTGCATAATATATCCAAGCCTCATGTGAGCTCGATCGATTCGATCGAGATCCATGAGGATTCTGACTCTGAGATTGAAAGGTTTCTAGCACAAGAAGATCTGAATTGTTCCAAACCAGACCAACCATTCGATTATGTCAATAATATTCCACCGTTTCTAAAATATAGCAAGGGGTTTACAGGTATTAAGCTCATTCAAAGGCCGACAATGGGTAGCGTTGATGTTTTAGCACACAATTACACACTTCCTCAACAGATCACCCCTATTGTACATTGCGAAGTTTGCTTGCATTGGATAGGGAAGTACTATACAAACATCCCCATTCTCCAAGAAAGGATCAAAGCTCTCACAACTCACAATGAATCATTGTCAAATGAAAACTGTGAACTCAAGGCCAATGCATAGAGACAAGCAACACGTCTAAAAAGGACATGCAATATTGTTATAAAAAACGATGACAGTGTAAAGGCCGTGATAAATTCTGAGATATCATGATCCAATCTTTTGTTATTAGTTAAATGGTAAGATTGATTTTTGTTATAGTCATGCTTTATTTGTTGTTTTTCTAATCAATTTGGATCAATTTGGATTTATGTTACCAATAATAAGACTGGCTACAGAATCGAGAGATTTTGTAGCCAAGTCATTTTTCATTGTTAGTTAATGAAATGTTGAACTTGCTCTCATTTCATTTTTTCAGGACATGATGTATCTAATGTTGATCTTATGGGATGGAGCATGCTCGACTTAGTTTATTAGCTATCTCTTTTTGCTTTTTTTGTAAACAGGAGAGAACTTTCATTAATTTTCAAGATATAGTTTCATCATGAGTGGCTCTAGGCCCTCTATATTTGTAAGTTTTAGATATTTTGAGATCTGATCCTATATTAGAAGATAGGAAGTTTAGTTTTCATAAACTCTTTAAATACTCTACAATTTGTAAAGGAAATCATCTTGGCAGAGAGCAGAAGATGGACGGGTGATTCCAAGACTTAATGAAATAGTATATATGCATTTTGTCTTTAGCCTTTTGTAAATGATGTTTTCATCTATGTTTTGTTAATCCTAATATACTAATAGGTCTGATAGCTTTAGACTGAATGATCTATTGTTTTTGGGATACATATGTTATAAATATCATCTATAATTTGTTGCTTTAGATATAAATACTGTGATCATATATCCAATTTGAATGATAGGATTTATCTTTGAATTTTAATTGAATGATGAAATGCAATAAGTTACACTCAGATTTATCGTGTTGTAATTATGTGCAACTATAAGATCACAGGGTTCAATTTGTGTTTCCTCCTCTGTCATTAAACCTCAATTGCCAATACATGTTTTGAATTTATTAGAATAGTCATAAAGTCTATTACAGATTTCTCTCTTGGGCGTGGTAGTTGGATGTTCTTCACTCATACAGACGCTTGGATACATCTCACGAACTAACTACAGGTTAGATCCTTTGTGTTTTTCAACCCTATCATTTACATATTAATGAAACCAGAATGTTTGTTCAACTTTTGACTACCTGCACGTCTGTGCTTCATAGTTTATTCAATTCAAGATTAGTTAGATCTATAAAGGAAAATAGAAAAGATTTAAATTTTCTTTCTTTATCTACTTCTTAAAATAAATTATTTTTGCATTGATTTCGTAAGTTTCGATTAAAACTTGCAATTTGTAAATGATGTACATAAGTGATATTTGTATATTTTATGCTTAAATATACATACAATATTTATATTAGAGCATATGTACATATATAACATATAGTTGTTAGCATTAGTTTAGTTATTCCTTTCTTTTCCTTTTCTTTTTAGGATTTTAGATTGGCTAATGGAGCCATTAAACCCGTCAGAATGAGTTACACCAAACGGCTTGGGTTATTTAGACAACCCTGGACTAGACTCGTTCTTGCAGTTGACGGATGGTCAATTTTTCCCATCAAAAAATGGTGTTAGAAGGAGGGCCTGAATACAATTGATGGCACGTGGAAGTCATAAGACTCCTCCCCCACACACTTGCTCCCCTATAGTAACACAGAGTCATTCTGACAACAACGTTACTTTTGAGACAACAACTACCTTGAACGAAAATCCCCAGATTTTCATTGATCCAATAACACCAAACCCTCAAGGGGCCGACGTACAAGAAATTGTTCGTCAGTCAATCTTAAGGACACACAGTGCTTTGGCCCATATCAGACAACTTGGTAGGCCTCTCAATCAACCTTTACATTTCTCAGATATTCGAGAGAAACTTGAAGGCACGGGTCTCCATTTAGATTCTTTAGGAGATAATACCATAGATCCTGACCATACACCTACTCTTGGAGCTGGGGGATCTAGTATTCCACCTTCCCCACCTCATTCATCTCCATCCTCTTCAGGAGGAGAATCTTCCAACGAAGGCAGTTCCTCGTCTGAACCATATTAGCCTTCGACACCACCTACACCCATGGAAAACCAAAAAAATCTCACCAGGATGTGGCTTGATCAAGATGATGTGGTTGTACCTGGACCCCAACACCCATTGCCAAAACACCTAGAGAAATGGTTACCTAAATTTGATCCGGATTCTAAGAAATCTGTCGAAAATCGCATAAAGAAATTCATGTTGGCCATTAGACTCCGAAGTGTAGAGCATGAATATGTAGTATGTAGACTCTTTCCTTATCTATTTGAGGGCAATGCCTCTACATGGTATTGCACCCAACAACCCTAAACCATTGTCTCTTCGGACAAATTTGAACCATGTTTCTTAGAGAAGTTTGGAGACGATAAAACCCCTAAAGTCTTGGTAATGGAACTCTCCATCCTAAAAATGAACCCTAAAGAGAAAGTAAAATATTTTAACCAAAGATTCCTCACATTAAAGAATCGAATTCACGCAGATTCAATGCCTGTAGAAAGTCAATTTGTCACATATTACACCAAAGCCTTGCATAATAATATAGAAATTTGGGTTAAAAGGTCTAAAAAGTAATTATTACTGGAAGCCTTCGAGGAGGAAATCCAAATCGAAAAGGACATATTAAGTTTGAAAGACAATATCAATAGTGAAGCTGAAACAACTTCATCCTCTAAAAAGAAAATTGAAATCCTTGCAAGGCCTCCCCAAGCCAAAAGCCAACCAGAAACTCTAGACTTAGAAAGTTTGCAAAATGTTGTCCAAATATTATCGAATCAAGTTTTAGACTTGAATATATCGGCCAAAGAGGCCTCCTTAAGCAAAGTCATCTATGAAACTCCCTTTAGAAAGCCTTTTCCCCCAAACCGACCAAATCTGACCCCTGAAGGTCTTAATTTTGAAAGTTTACAATATGCTTTGCAAACTATCCTTGAAGCACATGATAACTATGTCCCTCTTGAAAGTTCTGAAGACATAGTTGAGGAAGAATTAGCCGAAGAAGACGAGTCATATCTCAATATCTTCGGACATTTTTCTGACAGTATCTTTCAAGCAAACTTTGAAACTGTTCATCCTTACAACACCAGAAGCAAAGCACAGAGCAAACTGTCTTCCAAAATGAGTAATAATGTGCCTTCAAAACAATCAAAACAAGATGAAATAAAACAGAGTTTAGCATCTCTAGTTTTAGAATATGACTTGATTGAAGACCTGAAAAAACTAAGGGCTAATATCTTTGTTTTCGAACTTTTGAAATTTCCTCTTATTCTACAGAAAATGCTTCAGAACATCGCAGAAAATAGTAAGAACGACGATCTTAACAGCAAGAAAACTGCAGAAGTCAATTCTAAAATATCCCAAAAGATCCCTACTAAAACAACATCTGAACCCCCAAATAAAATGGATCTGATTGAAAAAACTGTATCAAATGTAGATAAAATTGTTTCAGGGACAATGACTAAAAATCAACAGAATTTTGTTGTTAATACTCGTAAGTATGTCCCACCTTTCTTATTAACTTTTGAAAATTTTAATAGAAATGTACATAATTGCATGGTGGATTCTGGCGCATCATAGAATGTGATGCCTTTATCTATTTTCCAAAAAATTAACATAGAAGTTCAGCCTTCTAGACTTAAAATCATTCATCTCGATCAGACGAACGTTAAGGTAATTGGTGAACTAAAGAATGTTCTGATTAGGTTATCTTCTAATCCTAAGGTTCATTAAATTATTGACGTCATCGTTGTTGACATCCCTGAAGTCTATGGTTTGTTCTTGAGCATAGATTGGTCCGAGCAGCTACATGGGTACTTTGCCACAGATTGGTCTCATTTTTGGTTACCAGAAAATGGGCATCCAAATAAAATTAGGATAAACCGTGAACATTATAGGAAGCATACCGTGACAGATCTAAATGATCCAAATGAACCTTTTACTGCATCCAATAATTCATTTGAAATGCAGAGAATGAACACTTTCTTCGGTAACTTCATGACCAAAATTCCCCCCATCGCCGATCCGGAGAAACAATCAGAGATCGTGACCTGTACTCAGTCAAAAGCTCTGTCAAATGTGCCAAACACTGTCGACAAAGCTCAGATATGGTCACTTTACTTCGATGGATCCAAATCCAAAGAAGGAGCTGGTGCAGGATGTGTACTCATCGACTCGGCAGGTAATAAAACTTTCACCGTCTGTTGATTAGAGTATGAATGCACTAATAGCGTTTTCGAATACAAAGAACTTATACAAGGGCTTAAGAAATCTTTGGATATGAATGTAAAAAATTTAATAGTGTTCGGTGATTCGGAGATAGTGGTCAGACAGGTAAGAAACTCCATACACTGTTTGTTACCGCATCTGAGAAGTTACCAAACCGAGGTATGGAGTTTGATACATAAATTTTTAGCATTTAACATCAATTCCATTCCTAGATTAACTAACTTTGAGGCTGACCTATTGGCTAATGTCACTTCTAAACTTTTGCCCACAAAAGGTCTCTCTCTAAATGCATTTCGATTGAATTGTTGTTCAGGCCATCGATCCTAGACAACATCACCAATTGGAGAGTCTTCGATGACAATTAGCAGATCATCAACTTCTTACATATGGAGGACATTTTCCAAGGTGCAATCAGCGATGAAGGCACTCATGATAAAAACCTCTGCAACTTCACAGTAATATCAGATCCTAGATCTCCTAAATCAACATCTGATTTGGTAAAATCTATTCTCAGATCCGTTGTAAGACTAGAAAATTTTTATGATTTACATGATAAATTTAGAGGGTTAGTCAATTGTAAGATGAACAGTTCTTCCTTGACTTATGAGATAGTAAATTTAGGAACTAAGGATAATCCTCAAAATATCAATTTGGGAATGGGGTGCTCCGAGCAAGAACGATCTTCTTTTATCAAATTGTTTAAACAATTTAAAGACATTTTCGCCTAGACATATGATGATTTAAAAACATTTGATCCTAATATAATACAACATATCATCCCCATGAAACCACAAACTCATCCTTTTCAGCAAAAACTAAGAAAGATGCACCTCAAATTGGAACCCACTGTCAAGAAAGAACTGAACAAATTACTAAATGCAAAGATAATATTTCCCGTGAGGCACACATAAGGGTGTCTAATCTAGTCCATGTAAGGAAGAAAAGCGGTGAAATTCGACTCTGTGTCGATTTTCGTAACCTGAATCGAGCATCTGACAAAGGCAATTATCCCGTTCCGCCAATGGAACAATTTCTTGAGCAGGTATCTGGTTCTGAAATACTGTCACTATTAGATGGTTTTTCAGGATACAACCAGGTCCTCATGTCTCCACTAGACCAATTAAAAAACACTTTTCGTACTCCCTGGGGCACTTATGCCTACAGGAAGATTCCTTTTGGACTCATAAATTCTGAGGCCACTTTCCAGAGAGAAATGGACATTGATTTTTGTGGCCTCATAAACCAATCAGTAGTGGTATATCTTGATAATGTAACTGTTTTCTCTAAAAACAAGAAAGATCATTTGTCTCACCTCAAGGCTATCCTAGAACGATGCCGCAAGTATTTCATATCCCTCAACCCTAAGAAATCAATCTTTGCACTTGATCAAGGAAAATTACTCGGGTTCATAGTGTCCAAAGATGGAATGATTATCGATCCTGAAAGAACTCGAGATATTGCTAAACTCTCCCATCCCTCTTCCAAGAAAGCCATGAGGTCGTTTTTAGGCAAGATTAACTTCATCAGAAGGTTTGTCCCAAGTTTCTCAGAAATGGTAAGGCCATTGCAGAATTTAATTAAAAAGGATGTCCAGTATCATGGGGACCACAGGAAAATCAAGCCTTTGATTCCATAAAAAAATCCATAGTGCAAGCCCCTTCCTTGATGAGTCCTGATTTCTCGCAATATTTCACTCTTTACACTTTCGCCTCCGACCAATCCTACATTGTTGTTTTAACCCAAAAGAGTATTGAAAGTAATGAATTACCTATTGCTTTCATGAGCTCAGCTTCCAAAGGAGTGGAGCTTAATTATCTAGCTGTAGATCAATAGGCTTATGTTGTTTTTAAAGCAGTGAAACACTTCCAATCATATTTGCTGAAATCCAAAACTAAAGTCATTGTTCCTTATCCTGTTGTCAAAAACTTACTCGTACAAAAGGAATTGGGTGAAAAATGGGCAAACTGGATGACCTCATTACAAGAGTATGACCTCGAAATAACTCCTGCACAAATTGTTAGAGGTCAAGGCCTATGTAAACTAGTTGTTGATTTAGTTAAAGAACAAGAAATTCAAATCAATTCCTTAACTGTAAATCAGCATGACAGAAAAAAAAAATCAGTTGTACACAAGTTGTTGCTAATTCTTGGTTTGATGACATTAAGTTTTATTTAACACATGGTTTTTCTCCTCGTCATCCTGATCCAAAAAAGAGAAGAGCATTAAGACTAAAATATGCACCTTTCCAGTTGATAAACGATGTATTATTTCGAAAGGATTTTGATAGTGTTCTCATGCGTTGTTTGGAAAAAGATGAAGCTGAGAAAGTATTATCTGAACTTCATCCTAGTGAGGCTGGTGGGAACTTTGGTGGAGACACCACTACTCACAAAGTATTAAGAGATGGATACTATTGGCCCACATTATTCAAAAATGCCCATGCCTTATGTTGTAAATGTACAATCTGCCAAAAGGCTATTAGACGAGTAAAAAAGGCAGCGTTCCCTTTGCAACTTGTTTCGGTAGATTCACCTTTTCAGCAGTGGGGTCTCGACATCATAGGGAAAGTTAACCCCACTTCTTCACAGTAGCATAAATACATCATTACAACAACGGATTGTTTCACCAGATGGTCCGAGGCTACACCGTTGAAAGTGGAAAACACTAATCAGGTAATATCTTTCCTTAAATCGAATATCATTACTAGATTTTTCATTCCTGAATGTTTGGTCTTCGATAATGCTTCTTACTTTTCATCCCTCGATATGAGTGTTTTTTATTTAGAAAAAGGGATCAAACTGAAATATTATGCCAGCTATTACCCCTAAGGAAATGGCCTAGCAGAGTCAACGAATAAAAACTTGATAAAAATCATCAAGAGGACAGTTTTCGAAAACCACAAAAGTTGGCACAATGCACTTTTTAATGCACTCTAGGCTAATAGGGTGACACCAAAAACCTCTGTTGGTAATTCTCCTTTCTTCCTTGTCTACGAAAGAGAAGCAATTCTCCCTCCTCATGTTCGTCTCCCCTCTGTGCAATTATCATATAAAGTTCAAGAAGAGGAATGCCCTCCTCTTGAAAGTCGAATTAATGCCTTGTTGAAACTAGAAGAAGCAAGAATGCAAGCAAAGGAGAGGCTGGATCAACATCAGTAGATTGCAAAAGGATGGTTTGATTTGAACTCTTATTTGGATAGAAACTTTGAGGTAGGAGACCTAGTCCTCAAATGGGATAAACCTCACGAAGGAAAAGGGGAACACACCAAGTTCCAGAACCTGCGGTTGGGGCCTTTCATAATTGCTGAAAAATTAGGTCCCAGCTCTTTCCATCTACACATTTTGGAGGGACAGCCAGACACCTTCCCGGTGAATGGACAAGCTCTCAAAAGGTATTTTTCTTGATGTTTCCATACCCACCTTTGTACATAATTTTTTTGTTTTGATTTACTTTTGTTTTATGGTTTTTGGTTCTTTTCATTTTTCTTGTTTTCGCTGCTTTATGGTTAAACTTATGTTTGTGTCACCTTTTAGTTCACGGAGGGAAACCAAAATTCCTCATTATGAAGCAACAATTAAGGTCTGTCAGAGCATCAATGCTGCAAATTCCTGAAACACAGACTAGCTAAAGAAATTTTATGTTCAAAATAGGTTTCATAGTTTCACTTTATAATTATGAGCAGACACGACCATCATTAAATCTCTTTACGTTGTCCCTATTTTCAACAAAAAAACTCAAGTATGTCTTCCTGTCCTTGAAAAATTAGTCTCATCAGAAAACTAATTTTAGATCATAATGAAGGTTATTAAGCGATAAATTAAAGGCTGGACAATATCAAGTGTTCTGAAAACTGAAATTCTCAGCATCACCCCGCTCTTCTGAACATCATTAAATTTATGTCAAAATTGTAAATAGTTTCAAGAGAGTTGTGGGAAGTGTCTGTAAACCCACCGAGATACTGAACAGGTCTGCTGGCAGTGGGTAAATGCATACATTATGCCAAGACAACTTCGTCGAGGTACTGAATAGGCCTGCTGGTAGCAAAGTGATGTCGGGTTCAAGAAAATTATCAGGTATAAATTTTGCTATTGGTCATAAGTGCCTTTTATTTTGTATCGAAAATTCTTGGACAGGGTAGAGGTGTCAGAGTGGGGTAATTGGCATCCCTGTCGAGGCTATGGAAACCTGCTGGAAGCAGTAGCCCTATCAACAGTATCGGAGCCATCGGCTTGAATATCGTTGCTCTCATAATTAAAATTTGTCACCGGATTTCATCTGAACAGTAAAACATATGAAGCTGGAATGTGTGATGATTGTTGAAATTTGATTGAGATGCTTGATTTCTTTCAACTATTGTTTGATTTTTAATCATTCTAATCAGTCATGACATGATATCATTGGTGATGCAGAGATAACTACTTCTCCCAGTAAGTCGCCATTGTTGGCATCCCTACATGTTTTTGCTATTTTGAATGACAAACAACACCTCATGTAGTTGCCTATGCCTCATCATATAAATATTACTATTTAAGGGTGATTATTTGGTTATAAAAAAGATGTTTGATTATTCTTGTTTTACTTTTATCTTGTGTTTTCATGCTTGATTCATGATTGTAAGCATGAATCAAGCATTTAAACTTAATTTCTCATTATGACTCTATCCAATGCTCGGTTGCTAAAAAGTTCATTGTGACTTGTATCTACTTATTATTCAATATTGGGATGATTTTCCTTTTGTGGTTGTTTGAATATCAATATAATACCTATGTTGATTTGCATTTGGACTATAATCTTGTTCATTTAAATTCTTGATAAATCAACTTTGATATCAAATTTTCGATTTTCATTTGGATTGTAAAAACATATCCATTCCTAACCTTTGAAAATCGAGTATACCCATTACATGTCATGGGAATTAAACACACCAGAACCGTATCCTGTATGTTGTTTTAGCTGGCAAGTGGAATTGACAGGCCTCTCACGATGAACTAAGGTCTTGTGTTATGCTCTGTACTCAAAACGTTCATTACCAGAAACGCCCGAATTTCGTGACTCAAACCCTTATGATTATGTTATGGTCGTGCTGGTGTGTTGCTAGTTTTGTTTCCATGGTATCATCTCAGACTTGCCTTTTTTACTACTACCTCCTAAGACCACAGTTAGTTCGGGTCGCCTTTGATAAAATATGTTTGAACCCTTCATGGCACTTGTCGTCCAAATAGAGACAAATGGGTCTCAAACATTGTTGCTTTATGATGATGCGAGTCAGAATCTGAAGAACCAGGGTTGGGATATGTTTATTAAGAAGTTCCAGGGGTATAACTTGAAAGTGGCCAAAGAATTCACCCTTACATTTGATGGATACATAGCAAAGGTGGGTGATATTCAGTTGGAGATCACCTAAGATTTTCTAAGTGAAGCAACAAGACTCCCTCTCACTCGTCAAAAATAGTTTAAAAAATTGAAATTGGACGAAGTACCCTGGAGTATTTTTGTCACCTCCAGAAATATTGACTTCCGTGAAAAAGGTATTCAGGTCTCCCTACTCAAGGTTAGATGGCATGGTCTATTAGTAGTTTTAAAACAATTTATTACCTATGAAGGTCATTATGGTCTGGTCTTCCTTTACCATGTGCGATTGCTCATGCATTTTATTGGCTTCCACCTAAATATGTCGTTTTACCTGCTAAGGAGTTTGTATAAAATGTCGAAGAGATACAAGAAGAAGAACCTAGGTTCTAGCCTCTTTCACCATGGCTTGATTAAATTACTGTTGGTTCATTGTTTGAAAACCCTGGGTGATGATTGGGATGGGTTTTTAGCTCGAAATGGTTTTGTTACAAAAAATCTTGTAGAAACCCCTGTGATGGATAAGCCTATAATGGAAAAACCTCTTGATTTATCAAGTGACAAGCTAGATTTTTTGGATGAAAACCCTCATGAAGGGGGCAATGTCTGATCAGCTTTTATGTGAGCAATAGGATTTTAGTTTTGAGTTTATTAAAACTCCTGTGCATGAACCGATTGTTTTCCCTAAACCTACTGTAAAATCTGACAGCAAAAACCCTCGCAAACAGTCAAAGAAGAATCAAGCAATGTTAGGGTTTTGTAATAAGAGGGTTGGTCGACTCATTTCAAGGAGTTTGTGTAATAGATCCAAGCCTCATGTGAGATCGATCCATTCGATTGATATCCATGAGGATTATGACTTTGAGATTGAAAGTTTTATAGCATAGGAAGATCCGAATTGTTCCAAAACAGACCAACCATTTGATTATGTCAATAATCTCCCACCGTGTCTAAAAGATAATAAGGGGTTTATAGGTATTAATCTCGGTCAAAGGCCGACAGTGGGTAGTGTTGATGTTTTAGCACACAATTACACACTTCCTCAATAGATTGCCCCTATTGTACAATGTGAAGTTTGCTCACATTGGATAGGGCAGTAATATATAGACATCCCCATTCTCCAAGCAAGGATCAAAGCTCTCATGACTCACAATGAATCATTGTCAAATGAAAACCATGAACTCAAGGCCAATGCACAGAGACAAGCGAAGTGTCTAAAAAGGACCGACAATATTGTTATAAAAAACACTGACAGTGTAAAGGCCGTGATAAATTATGAGATATCGTGATCCAATCTTTTGTTATTAGTTAAATGGTAAGATTGATTTTTGTTGTAGTCATGATTTATTTGTTGTTTTTCTAATCAATTTGGATCAATTTAGATTTTTGTTACCAATAATAAGACTGGCTACAAAATCGATAGATTCTGTAGCCAAGTCATTTTTTCATATAAATTTAGAAATTGTTAGTTAATGTAATATACCAGATATAAAAAGTATGCAGAACAGAAATAAAATACTATAAATGGCAGAATAACAGTAATGTAACCAACATAATCTTCACAATAGCACAAAAATGATATGAGAACAACAACAAAAATAACACTTTCATTCAGAAAGCAATGTTCATGGGCCTCTTCGAGTGGGAAACCTCCAGTCGAGCAGCGCTCTATTACAATAATCTCCAAGCTAGGGTTCGCATACCCTCGAGTCCTATTTATACTAAATATGTCTATCAAAAGAAACAACTAGAGGAAGATCCTTCTAGAAGCAGAAGCTTCTATTAGGTCTTCTTACATCCGCCCTATTCTATTTTATTGAAAGGCCTTATTAATATTGACCTTTATTACATCTGAATATATTGTTCTACCTATGTGTAGGTTAGGACCCTAACATGTTCGCCCCTGTAAAAATAGCCTTGTCCTCAAGGCTTGAGATGTGGAAACTGTTGCAGAATGGTAGATGGTTCCCAAGTGGCATCTGCTGGAGTTGTATCTTTCCATTGGACTAGCACTTCCTTGATGGTTCTCTAACGTAGGCGACGCTCACGCTGGTCCAAAAATGCTTCTGGTTGTAGAGAAATGGATCCTTCTTCAGCTAACTCGGGAAGGTTGGTTTGAATTTGGCACCTAGTTCCAATCACCTTCTTTAAGCATGAAACATGAAAAACAAGATGTAGCTTCGACTGACTAGGCAGAGCTAACTGATAGGCTACTTGTCCCACATGCTTGAGAACTATATAAGGACCATAAAATTTGGGTGATAACTTCTGATAATGATCGACCTTGAGGGAAGTTTGCTTGTAAGGTTACAGTTGCAGAAACACCTGATCCCCTTCTGCAAATTGATGTTCAGAGAGAGCTTGATCTACTTGTTGCTTCATGTGATTCTGTGCCATGAACAGGTTCTCTTTGAGGGTACAGAGAATAGCCTCTCGAACTGTAAGTGTTTGGTCAACCTCTTGGACCTTCGAGGAACCCGGTAAGTATGAGAGAACTGAAGGTGGCTTCTGTCCATATACCGCTTCAAAAGGAGTCAGGCATGTAGTTGTATGGTAGGAAGTGTTGTACCACCATTCAGTTAGGGGTAACCATTGAGCCCACTAATTTTTATTTTCAGAGGAAAAACACCTCAGATATGTTTCCAAACACTTGTTGATAGCTTCTATTTGACCATCAGTCTGGGGATGATAAGTTGTGCTGAGATGCAATTGGGTGCCCTGTAGCATGAATAGTTCTTGCCAAAAATTACTTGTGAAATTTGGGTCACTATCATAAACAATAGAGTGTGGCATGCCATGAAGCTTGAAGACCTTGTCCATGAAAATTTGATCCACCATGGATGCTGTAAACAGGTATTGAAGAGTGTAGAAATGAGCATACTTGGAAAGGCGATCAACAACCACCATTATGAATGATTTATTCCCTGCTTTGGGTAAGACAGTAGTAAAGTCCATAGAGATATCCTTCCAAATAGTAGGTGGAATCGAAAGTGGTTGTAGTGTGCTCGAAGATTTGAATGTTTCTCCCTTGTTACGTTGACACACCTCACATTCAGCAACAAAATTACGGATGTCCTATTTCATACCATCCCAGAAAAAAGAACATTTGACCCTATCATAGGTTTTGGTGAACCCAGAGTGCCCCGCTGTGGGTGTAGCATGAAGCTCAGAGAGTGCCATGGATTTAAGCTTTGATTGTTTACTTAAATACAAACAGCCTTTGTATTGAAGCTCATCATGGAGCTAAGAATACCTCGGGGGAGCTGGAGCATTGGACTGCAATTGTTGGATCAGATGTGAACTTTTGGGATCTTGTAGCCATTCCTGGCGAACGGCTTGGAGCCAATTTGATACAATGAAGGAAAGAGAAAAAAGGGATCCTTCATCTTCATATTTTCAGGAAAGTGCATCTGCCACCACATTGTCTTTGCATTTCTTGTAAATGATCTCATAATCATATCCAAAGAGCTTAGTCACCCATTTTTGTTTCTCCGGGGAGGAAATCCGTTGTTCCAAAAAATACTTGAGGCTTTGATGGTCTGTCTTAATTTGGAAACGTTGCCCCAATAGA
>JASDQU011441772.1:0-23489 GCA_032191745.1 Picea mariana
ATAAATGTTAAGTCTATTGTGGATGTGTATTTCTCAGTGATCTTGTTCTTATTATGCTCTTATCTTATGAAATGCAAAGAACTATAATAATGGCATAAACATTAACATGGCATAGTTGTCACACTGGCGAGAAAACTTGGCTCACAACACATTCTCCATATAAAGGATGGAGAGTCGGACAACGCCAAGGCAATGGTACCTCTTTCCATATCCAGTTTTTTCATTTACTTTCACATGTGCATGTATCTCAAGTAAGTTACACAAATATCGCATTGTTCCATGTTGCAGTTGCAATTTTTCGATACCTCTTCAAATTTGTTTTCGTCAATGGAGTAAAAATTGCATAAAGAGCAGATTCCACTTATGCTCTTAAAAAATATAACAAAGAAAATGGATGTTAGAGAAAGGATCTTTCGCACAATCTGGGCAAAGTTTGTAATATAGTTGCGAGTATATATAGTACATGATATGAAGAAACTAGCTAGCTCTACAACTATTGTGCATATAGATTCAAAAAATCATCCTCACTTTTCTTATACAAATAGCCTTCANTAATTCCCATGCTCACGTTCTTGTATTGAAGGTGTTTTGGTTGCAGCGAATGCGTACTCGACCCCCTTTGAACCTGTACGTGCGAAATGCAACTCTCATGCTTCTTCCTCCGCTTTGATAAGTGATGATATGATTGATTGTCTGCGATGCAGTGAAAAATGTCCATATATATATGGACATAATCTCAATGTTGCCATCCAAACCATGGGCAACACAACCGTGCATTGTACGGTTAGGCAACCTCTGTTACAAAATATGTTTCCTAAGTTAGCAGAATTGTCGTATGAAACATATCTACAGAAAAAGGCAAGCAGTGTCTACATGCTGCGCGACTTTCGGATACACAACAAATTTACCTTAAATGAGGACAATCCAATTTTTCATATCGACTAAAGAAGGGAAAAAATATATATATCAAACTTTGGCAGGAAACAAAAATATCTCATGTGTCTCTGTAATATCTCTTCAACATCCAGATGAATGTTCGTCGGACTAGACTACTTGGGATTGTATGCGCATAAGATTGTTCGGTCAAAAAATGGGAAGCATGGCAGCAAACCCCATATTTACCATGTCCACGGTTATTTTCTACTAGGAACATATACCAGATGTAAGAGAAAACGAATGCCAAAAAGTCTTTTCTTTGTATATCAAATTGTTTGATGCAAAGGTCGATGCGTCCTGCTCTATGGAACCTTGTGGGAACTTGCTTGCGACCTGTTTGGATTTTAGTTGGTTCTTGCTTGTATGCTTCTTCTTTCAATTTGTATATCGCGGAACTCTGAGTGCTGTTTGGAGGACACTGAACAATAGAATTGCAATTTTTTAGCCAGCTAGTCTGCAAATCTGCTTGATATTTTCTATGGCGTTGTGACATAAATGTAGTATGTGGTTTGTTTTAGCATTTTCCTTGATCGATGAACTTGGTAAAATTAATCTCCTGGAATAATTTGAAATCAAAGAATATATATTGTGCGAAGTTCAATTGTGCTATCATATCAACAAGAGGCCCTTAAAATTCAAATTGGTCGTTGTTATGCTTGCGGTGATAGAATTTTAAAAAACTTTGTTTAGTTTCCTTCATTTTTTTTTTTAAATAAGCGATTAACATCCTTTGATAATTTTATGTAATTAAATTGTACAATATCAATATTTAATATTGATAATTTAGTATTTGAAAATAATGTTTTTAGATAATGTTAGATAGGATGAACATCAGTAAACAATCGTAATCTTGAGCCTGCCGGTCCTGGAGTTTGTCTGTCAATTTGTATATCGCGGAACTTTGAGTGTTGTTTGGAGGACACGGGACAATAGAAGTGAAATGTTGAGCAAGCTCAACTTTGAGCCCGCCAACCCAAGAACCCGCGATCCAAAAAGTGGCTAAGTATGGAATGAAGGATCCGTACATGCTCTATAAAATCTCATGTCCATACTTTATAAAATTACATATTTAGTCTGTATTGCTCGTTTCTCGGAAAATTTCTAGGTGTGGAAGTTGGCGGATGCACTTGTTCAGATTTCCACTTACTTTTATATCACCAGCCCAACTGACCGCTTCACCGTTTCAAACTGTACAAACTTTTTTGTCTAATTAAAGTGTACAATATCAATATCTAATATTAATAATTTAGTATTGAAAATAATGTTTTTAGATAATGTTAGATAGTTGATAGGGATTACCATCCTTAAACAATGGCAATCTTGAGCCTGCTAGCCCCGAAGTCCGTCTGTCAATTTGTATATCACGGAACTCCGAGTGTTGTTTGGAGGACACGAAACAATAGAAGTGCAATGTTGAGCCAGCCAGCCCGCAGGTCTACTTGTCAATTTGTATATCACATAATTATGGGTGTTATTTGTAAGGAACTGAACAATAGAGGCCCAATTTTGAGCCCGCTAGCCCGAGAACCCGTGATCCAAAAAATGGCTAAGTATGGAATGCATGATTCGTACATGCTCTATAAAATCTCATGTCCATACTTTATAGTACATATTTAGTATGTATTACTCATTTTTTGAAATTTTTTTAAGTATGGAAGTTGGCGGATTCACGCCTTCAGATTTCACTTACTTTTATATTACCAGCTCGACCGACCACTTCCCCGTTTCGTATTGTACAAACCTTTTGGCTCGCGGTTTTTCCGAATAGGTGAGTTACCGGATAGACGGGTTTAATATTGATAATTTATGTAATTAAATTGTATAATATCAATATTTAATATTAATAATTTAGTATTTGAAAATCATGTTTTTTTATAATGTTAGATAGTTCATAGGGATGACCATCCGTAAACAATGGAAATATTGAGCCCGCCAGTCCTGGAGTCCGTCTGTCAATTTGTCTATTGCGGAAGTTTGATTGTTGCTTGGAGGACACATAACAATAGAAGTGCAATGTTGAGCCAGCGAGTTTGAAAGTCCGCTTGTCAATTTGTATATCGCAGAACTTTGGGTGTTGTTTGTAGGGAACAGAACAATAGAGGCCCAATTTTGTGCCCGCCAGCCCGAGAACCCGCGATAAAAAAAGTGGCTAAGTATGGAATGAGAGATCTGTACATGCTCTATAAAATCTTATGTCCATAGTTTATAAAAGTACATATTTAGTATGTATTACTCGTTTCCTCCGAGTGTTGTTTGGAATACACAGAATAATAGAAGTGCAATGTTGAGCCATTCAGTCCGCAAGTTCGCCTATCAATTTGTATATCGCGAAACTCTAGGTGCTATTTGTAGGATACAGAGCAATAGAGGCCCAATTTTGAGCCCTCCAGATCGAGAACCTGCGATACAAAAAGTGGCCAAGTATGGAATGCAAGATCCGTACATGCTCTATAAAAATCTCATGTCCATACTTTATAAGAGTACATACTTAGTATGTATTACTCATTTTTCGAAAAATTTATAGGTGCGGAAGATGGCAGATTCACGTCTTCATATTTCACTTACTTTTATATCACCATCGTGACTGAACGTTTCCCCATTTCATATTGTAATAAACAAATATAAACCGGCCCAAGTCCAATTGTGCTATCATATCAACACGAGGCCCTTAAAATTCAAATAGCCCGCAAGTCCACTTGTCAATTTGTATATTGTGGAACTTTGGGTGCTATTTGTAGGGCACATAACAACAAAGGCCCAATTTTGAGCCCACCAGCTTGAGAACCCGCGATCCAAAAAGTGGCTAAGTATGGAATTAGGGATCTGTACATGCTCTATAAAATATCATGTCCATACTTTATAAAAGTACATATCTAGTATGTATTACTCGTTTCTTGGAAAATTTCTAGGTGTGGAACTTGACGAATACACGTGTTCAGATTTCCACCCACTTTTATATTACCAACCCGATCGACCTCTTCCTGGTTTCATATTATACAAAATTTTTGGGACGCAAGTTTCCAAATACGCGTGTTTTTCTTTTAAATGAGATATTTAACATCCTTTAATAATTTTATGTAATTAAATTGTACAATATCAATATTTAATATTAATATTTTAGTATTGAAAATAATGTTTTTAGGTAGTGTTAGATAGTTGATAGGGATCACCATCCGTAAACAATCGCAATCTTGATCCCCCCAACCCTGGAGTCCGTCTGTCAATTTGTATATCGCGGAACTCCGAGTGTTGTTTAAAGGACATGGAACAATAGAAGTGGAATGTTGAGTCAGCCAGCCTGCAAGTTCGTCTGTCAATTTTTATATCGCGAAACTCTTGGGTGCTATTTGTAAGACACAGAACAATAGAGGCTCAATTTTGAGCCCGTCAGCCCGAGAACCCACGATCCAAAAAGTGGCTAAGTATGGAATGTGATATCCGTACATGCTCTATAAAATATCATGTTTCTACTTTCTAAAAGTACATATTATGTGTTACTCATTTTTTCAGAAACTTTCTTGGTGCAGAAGTTGGCGGATTTACTTCTTTAGATTTCACTTACTTTTATATCACCGGCCTGACCGACCTCTTCCTCATTTCATATTGTACAATCCTTTTTGTCTAATTAAATTGTACAATATCAATATTTAATATTAATAATTTAGTATTGAAAATCATTTTTTTAGATAATGTTAAATAGTTGATAGGGATTACCATCCGTAAACAATCACAATCTTGAGGCCGCCAGCCCTGGATTCTGTTTGTCAATTTGTATATCGCGGAAATCTGAGTGTTGTTTGTATGACACGAAACAATAGGAGTGCAATGTTGACCTAGCTAGCCCGCAGGTCCGCTTATCAATTTGTATATTGCGGAATTCTAGGTGTTATTTGTAGGCCACAGAACAATAGAGGCCCAATTTTGAACCCGCCATCCAAAAAGTGGTTAAGTATGGAATACGAGATCTGTACATGCTCTATAAAATCTTATGTTCATACTTTATAGTACATATTTAGTATCTATTACTCGTTTTTTGAAAAATTTCTAGGTGTGGAAGTTGGCGGATTCACGTCTTCAGATTTCACTTACTTTTATATCACTGGCCCGACCGACGGCTTCCCTATTTCATATTGTACAAAATTTTTGGCTCGCGGTTTTTCGAATAAGTGAGTTACCGGATAGGTGGGTTCAATATTGCATTTCCATTGTTCTGTCACCTGCAAACAACACCCTGACTTCCATGACCCACAAATTAGCAAACAAATTGAAATAAAAGAATATATACTATGTGAAGTCTAATGGAACAATCATATGAATGAGAGGACATTAAAATTCAAATTCGTCTTTGTTATACTTGCAGTGAAGCTAACAGTACAAAAACTTTACTTAAACATCCAAAAAATGATTGTCTTGTAACTTTTTGATGCTTCTCTTATACAAATAGATCCTGGAAACTATAAATATCGCTTGGTGTATCTACTCCTTGATTGAAGAACCTATTAACATGTTTAATGCACTCCATAGTTATTGTTAAGACCAATTCCTGCTTCCAAAAATTGCCATATGCTTTCTCTTTTCCCTCTGCTTTCCCTTTCTTTACTTACTCATTTTTTGGAAAATGTCTAGGTGTAGGATTTGGCGGATTCACGTCTTCAGATTTCCAATGTTACTTTTATATCACCAGCCCGACCAACCTCTTCCCCGTTTCATATTGAACAAACTTTTTGTCGCGGGTTCCTCTATAGGCGGGTTTAACATTACGTTTACATTGTTTTGTCGCCTACAACTAGCACCCGAACTTCCGCGATTTACAAATTAGGAAACAAATTCCCCTTCATCTCGTATGCTTTCGTTTTTTGTTTACCTGGTCCTTTTTCCGAATGTCTCATGCTTTTATATACATCACCCGAAGTTCATCAATATACAAATTTCCCTCTCGACATTGTGCTTCCATTGTTCCCCTATGCACAAACAACACCCTAAATTCTGCGACATACAAATTGACGGTTGATATCTGTCACTGAGATGAAATATGACCATCGGCCCCTCACGTCTCCTGGGTATATCTTCTACCCTTTTTTTTTGTAATCAACCCGACCGCTTTCCATACATGGGAATTTCTTGGAATTTGTTTCATGAGTTGGTGGGTGCACGAAATGTACTATGTTTCATGGCAATTCGTCATCACCGCTACCTTCGTACTTATTTCCAGATATGCAATAATTAAGCTTTAATGCTAGTAGTTCATCCTGCATGAACCGTTAATATTGTTATTAATGTCCGGAAGGCCGGAGAAGATTTTTCATTACTACGAAATAAACCAAGATTTGTGGATAAGAGTGTTATCCTTTCCAAGTATTCATTTAAAACATGATGCAATCTGTTTTCGTGCGCCGACGGATTGGTGCCTTTAAGAAATATCTAATTCTTAATCTCTCTTCGACGTCACCGCGACCTTCACACTTTTTTCTAAATATGCAATTAGTGAGATTTAATGGTAACAACTCATTCTGCACGAACCCTGGAGATTTTCATTGATCAGTGAAAGGTTCGAGGAGATATTCCATTGATACACATTAAACCATAATTTGTGGAGGGTTATATTATCCCTCCCCAATTTTCATTTCAAACATCGTCTAGAGAAAACAAAAATTCTCGTTAACTTGTGGCAGAAGTTTTGTCCAGCTACAGTAAACACATTCGGGCATAATGGTCAGAGGTTCCACTATTCCAGGGCATATTCTTACTAGTCTCCCTCTACCTAGGAGCAAAAAAGGAGATGGTCCCTTGGTACACCAAGAGATATATTTCAAGCCAAATAATTCCAAGGAAACCCTGCCTGCTTAGAGAACCTGCCCAGTTGCATTGATCGTTGGAGTAGAGGTTGATGTCATGGATTCCCAACCGGAAGAAGATGATTTGATGGGCGATGATATGGCAATGGATGATGGAATTGCAGAGACTGTTCCCACTTCTGCGCCCAAATTGAAATCAACCATAATGGGCAGAACTTCCCGGCTCAGTGATGGAGGTCCTGACAACACCAAAAGGAGTTTTAGAATAGAAACCGACATTGAACGCAATAGCCTCTTTCCAGCTCGAAAGTAGGAATTCCAAAGGTCCAAATTAGTTCATTCAGGGTAGAAGAGTTTCATTGTAAAGAAATGATGTTGATGCTCCCATAGATATATTTCAATCCAAAAACTTATTCACTTGCAGGACTATTGTCATGTTCTCTAGATATACAATTAACATCTTCAGGAATCAGGACCAGAACTCTCACTGGCACAAGACATATTTCTACTAGTCATCTCTTTCCATCCAGAATGGACTAATTTGGGCCTCTGAAATTGCACGTGCAGCGTGTGTCCCTAAAGTTTTTTCGACTGTGCAGAGGCGGTTTCTAGTCGTGTCCTAAATTTCAGTTAAGGGCTATTCCATTTGCCCTGCAACGCTTTTTGTCTTCTTCCGCACAGGAAGCTTCTGAAAACTATCAATTTTACCATAGGATTATTCATCGAGGAGAAAACTGTAAGGATCCTACATACTGCGGATCCCGTGCCTGTGTTTGTGGTAGCTACGTTCAATGTTTTGGCCCGAAGAACTGGGTTCAATTTCTAAGGATAGATGTACAATACTCGGTGTTTTTTTTTTTTTTAAATGGATTTGCTATTAAAAAAAATTTCCTTGGAGTCTTCGTTGCTGTTTTTTTTCTGGATTTAATGCATGTTCTCATTGGCATGGTTCAATGGTCTCGTAGTTTTTCGATATTGTATTTACTTAGGTTATTTGTTCTAATATGGAACATTTAACAATTATATGACAATGTACTGTGTCAATCCACCAGGATTTTATGCAAACAAAAAATGGATTACACACAGTTTCAAACCAACGTTCAATTATATTCGTAATGCAGATGGAACATAGCAATACCAAAGTACAATGTTGCAGCAAAATCACCATTCTTGTTTCTAGACATGAAGTTATTAAGTTTTAATGCTAACAACCCATAATGCAATAAGTTTAATACTTAAGTTAATATGTTCCAGTCATGGAAGAATGTATCAAGAACACACTTACACCCACACGTTCCAATAAAATCTAATCTTCAACAAATCATTTGCTGACAATTAGTAGAAAATGAAGTTTAATACTTAAGTTAAATGTTACATTCATGGAAGAATGTATCAAGAACATATTTACACCCACAGGTTGCAATAAAATCAAATATTCAACAAAACATTTGCTGACAATTAGTAGAAAATGATGGTTTTACAACAATGGGGCTTGTTTGAAACCAATTTGCACTTACGAAAAATTCCCTCCACCTTTCTATTTTCCCACTCTTTTATCCCATGTAGTTTCTCTTCCTGGTTACTTAATCATTTTTTTCCGAAAAATGCCTTGCTGCATGGCTTGGCGGATTTACACGTTTCGATCGAGCGCTTCCCCTTTCTCTAAATTGGCCCTCTATTGTTCTGTGTCCTACAAGTAGCACCCAGAGTTTCGCGATATACAAATTGACAGGAGAAATTGCGTGTTGGTTGGCTCAACATTGCACTTCTATTTTTCCATGACCTCCAAACAGCATTCGGAGCTCCGCGATACACAAATTGACACATGGGCTCCACGGCTAGCGGGCTCAAGATTTCCATTGTTTACGGATGGAAAAGTGATCAAATGAGTCTTACTGCATTTGCATCACATAAGTTATATTAAAGGGAAAAACATTTTCTCTATAGTTTCGTGTCCTACAAACAACACCCAGAGTTCCGCACTATACAAATTGACAGTCGGACTTGCAGGCTGGCTGGCTAAAAAAATGACTCGGAGTTTGGTGATATACAAATTGACAGATGAAGCATACAACCAAGAACCAAGTAAACTCACAGATAGTATTCCTAGTCGTTGTTTCTGTGCCCACCACCTTCGAACTTCTTTCCAAGTATATATCTTGGTAGCAAAATGCGATATCTGTTACATATGTGAATATATTGGCTCTTTTTTTCTGTCTTCTATACTTAGCCAAATATCCATTTCTCTTTTCCTTGAACTTTATCTTTCTTGTCACTTATTCATTTTTTTGAAAATGTCTGGCTGCACACATGGGCGGACTTGCGGGTTCACGCTTACACTCATGCTCTTATATTGCGACACCGACTGACCACTTCCCGATTCCATACCCAGACACTTCTCCGACCGCGGATTCCTGGTGTTGCTCTAGATTGGACTTCTATTGTTCTATGACTTGCGAACAGTACTGTCACTTTCGTGATATACAAATTTACAACTGGACTCAGATCATACCCTCTTCCGTATTATAGTCTACCTATCATGCCCTCTTTTGTGGTATACATTTTTCACTGAAAAGTTTCGAGAAATACAATTTAACCGTTGGGTCCTCACGTCTTTTGTGGAACTATTGTCACCCCATTTTTAAGCCCGTCTGTCCTCTTTCCATTCTTAGCCATTTATTCGAATTTCTTTTGTGGATCGTCGGTTTGGCGGGTTCAAGAAATATTCAGTTCCTAATCGTTGTTTCCTGTGCCCGTGCCCTTTTGCAATTACCAATTACCAATTATATATAAGATCTTATTTCTAGGCATGCAATTAGCAAACGTTAATTTCAAACATCATGGAATGTCATTTGTGCATTGTCAGGTTGGGCTGTTCACGAAAACTTCAATCCTCGCTTTCGAGAACGAGTCCGCCCAACTGTTTTCCTATTCCATACTCAGCACTTTCCCGAAATTCCGCAAATATACAAACCGGCCGCTGAACCGCCCCATCATGCTCTCTTCTGTTTTACACATTTTGCAGTAAAAATTTCAAATCCATAAAATTTGACCGTGAAACACTTGCCTCTCCTAAGTATCCCCATAACCCTTTTTTGAATCCCGTCCGACCGCTTTTCAGACCTTATCATTCATTCCTTGCTCTACCCCGTCTTCGTGACCTTCGCACTTGTCTATAATAAAAGAAAGTATATATATATATATACATATCTTGTTTCTAAATATGCAATTACTGACATTTAATTCTAACATCTCATCATGCAGAAACTGTATAGATTGTCATTGATGGGCAAAAGGCTTGAGATCTCCTATTAATGCCTATTAAACCAAGATTTATGGGGGGTTATATTATCCCTTCCGAGTGTTGATTTCAAAATCATGAAATGTCGTTCACACGTCGTCACCTTGGCACGTTCACGAAACCTCCAATCCTTAATTTCTCTTCGTCGCACCCACCACCTTTGCATTTTTAAATATGCAATAAGTAAGATTTACTGCTAATAGTTCATCATGCACCACCCATACAGATTGTCATTAATCAGTGAAAGGCTCGAGGAGATTTCCCATTCATAATCATTTAACCAAGATTTACCTGAGAGTTACATTATCGACTCTAAGTGTTCATTTCAAGCATCGTCTGGAGCAAACTAACGTTCTCATAAACCTATGGCATCATCTCGAAAATAGTTCTGTGGAGATACAGTGAACATCTTCGGGCCCGAGGACCAGAACTTTCAGTGGTCCAGGGCATATTCTTATTACTCAACCTCTGCCGCAGAGAACAAGGTAATTTGGACCTTTGGGATTGCTCGTGTAGGCTGTGTCACTAAGGTTTTTGACTGTAAGGACCTGGTCTCCTGGTGCGTAGATAAATTTATTTCAGACAAAATAATTATTCCACTGGGGGACCGCTCTTTTGTTTCTTTGTCACCTCAGGTTTTCTACCAGATGTTAAGTTTTTCGGAACCAACATTGACGTTCAGATGAGAAGATTGCAAACAGTTCCTAGCAAAGAATAATAACGGGTTGGACCTCTTGCCCCATTTATTGGAAGACCTGACTCTAGTTCCTGAAGTTATCACAAGCTTGCAGGTTAGTTCATTTATAAATCCATTCCGCGAAATTACTTGGTTGTTTATAATACTAATGGGACAGGAGTCCATGACAATTGTTTCCCTGATGGCTCTTTATATTTGTATTTCACAGTCAACGAACAAGCCATTTTTTTATTGGGGCAAGTTAATTTCCCATGAAATCCATTCCCAATTGTCAAGCTTCAAAAGGGAAAAGAAATTTTATATGTCGTCCTACTTAGTTTTTTCGATAGCGCATTGCTGTCAGTTTCCACGACTGTCTTTGTCCAAGAATGTCAACTGGGAATTCAACCCAGTAACATTCTGGTACCAAGCCTTGTGGAAGCATAAGGCTTCCCACTATTTTTATGAGGTTTTTAATGGCTTCGTGTCTATTTTCAAAGTTTTGTTGTTATGATAAGATGCTAATTACACTATGATAAGAATTTTTGGCTCCACAGAAAAACATGCTCTCCTTCCATGTCACATTATGGACATAATGTTTGTTGCAGAAGTAGCACGAAAATACAACTATTGGTTGCATCTATTGCAAAAGAAGAGAAAAAAATAGTTCATTCCTCTGCCTTGGAAAGTAGGGGAGTTTGTTTTGAAAAACGTCAACAAAATTGACGAATTCCCAATGCATTCTAGCAACTTCAACCTGAGATATGCTGAAAGCATAAGAGGGTTCAACCCCAATAATATTTTCTGACAAAATTTACAAACACTTGGCCTCGACGATTCTTTTTTCAAAAAACACTTGCCTGAAAACAGAGACACTGGCGGCAACGCTCTTGCTTATGATGTCGATGACCTAGAAACAGTGCAAAGACGCACTAAATTGTACAGGCAACAGTGGAAAGGCCCCAGTGACAAGAGTGTTCAATCGAAAAATAACACTCCAAAAAGTACGACATCTCGGAGCATTGCTCCAATGACCCACCAAAGAAACAAAGAAACTCAGAGTTCTTCAAACGTAGGAGGATATAACGACCCTCCTCACTCTAAAATTGATAGTTCTCACAAGCTTCCAGTAGACAAGAAGAGAAAAAAAAATGTGCGACAGACGGAAGAGCTGAAAATTCAGAGTGAGAACATGGAACTTGACACTGATCTCGATAGCATGCTTCGCTACCTTGATCATCCCGGAGACGCCATAGAGCATAGTCATCCAATGGACGTATCCGATACCGAAAATTTTGATGAATATGAATCCTTCGTGTTCCAGAGCGTTTTTTTTGACAACCAATCCAAAAAATTGATAATTGAGAAAAAAGATGTAAAAAATGAGAAAGGAAAATATCGTTCAAAGGTTGACCTTGCCAACATGCGGTCGTCCCAAATATCTCAAATTCGCAAGGCGAGCGGAGATGAACATCATGATTCCATTGGAGGCATCGAGGCCAAGAATGCCAGACTGAAGGATCGGGTCAAGGAATTGGAAGAGGCTTTGATTCCTATGCCATTGCTTGTCAATCCTTTGGCAATATCCATGCCTGCCACCTGAAGCCAACTTAAAAGGATCATCCAACCTCCTTCCATCATGTAGAGGATATGTGGAGAATAATATCAAGAAAATAATGGAATTGGTTACTGAGGTGTGAAAAACAGCGCAAACCATCACTTCCCTTGGAACTAGGGCACATAGTTTGCTCGAACATTTGCAGGCGGAGTTAAAAGATGAACAACATTTCTATTTAAACACGGTCCTTCCTTTTGGCACCATTGTCAACAATATGACAGAAACAAAAAGAAGACAACAAGATCTTCCATCCAAAAACCAGATCGGTCAATTAAATGCATGCTGGAAAGAAAAAGTGAACAACCTACATCTCATTGTTCAGTCATGTGAACAAGCCATATCAAAGAAAGATAAATTATTCACAAGGTTGTCAAGAATAAACTTATCCAGAAAGACCAACGACTTCCAAGACCCCGACTTAAACGTAAACTCCTTTCCCTTAACTAGGCAATAGTTCGATAAACAAGTTGATATGTTTAAGGCGTTGTCTCTCGAAATTTTTACAGCATCCTTGAATATGATCAAGCTCACATCGATGACTGGCTAGTCGACTATTCAGTACAAAATGAGGAAATTCATCAAGCTCTGTGTAATATTTCTATCGACTTCCGGGAATTAGAAAACGATCTTTTCAACATACAAATCCGGAATGAGATCAACGTTGCCCCAATGAGAAGCTACATTGAAGAATGACTCGAAAGGGAATTGAAGCAGGCCGCCGCCGAAAGGCAATAGGTAGTTGCCAGAATTCCAACAACTGTCGAGGACATCAATGAAATGACAACTGCAAGAATATAGGCAAAGGGCTGGTATGTACCATCACTGTAAGTCTATTGATCACATCCTTCTTTGTTTATCAACCAAGTTATTCCACTTTTTAAAATAGAAATGTGTAGGCAAACACTTATATCTTTCAATTTATTTTTTTTGCAGGTATTGAACTCTATCTTCTTTCTACAGTCCTGTTTCTTGTACATATTTCTCTAATGGTCTGCGGGAGCCCCAATCCGAGTCTACATGACAAACACATTGAAATTTCCATTAATATGTAATAGACTTTTATTTTTTTATATATTTCAAAATTTCCAGTAGTATGTAACAAACTTTTATTTTTTGACATATTTCAAATAAAATTGTTATCTTATCTCCTTTTAAATTTATGTGCTCATACATTTTTATCTTTCACAAGTCTATATGACAAATGCATTTAAATTTCCAATTTTTTTCTTCCACTATGAACAAATTGTATTTTGTTATATACTTTCAAAAAACAAATGGTGCTCTACATGCCAAGCGTCATTTACTGCATGGATAAATTTCCAAATTTTTTCTTCCACTATGAACAAATTGTATTTTGTTATATACTTTCAAAAAATAAATGGTGCTCTACATGCCAAGCGTCATTTGTTGCATGGATACCACATGTGCTTCATGTTGCTTGCCACATCTTTGCTGCAGTTTCCTATCTCTCCACGGGGTCGCGCCTTAGCACTAACGAAATTGTATGCCCCATGTTCTGTGATATACATGTTGCACACAACATTCTTGTGATATACATTTTGCACCGAACACTTCCGTCATTTACAATTTGACCCCATTTTCCACAATTTACCTTGCTCTGCGAGGTTGCGCCTTAGTGTTAATGAAATTTTATGCCCCATGTTCCGTGATATACATGTTGCACACAACATTTCCGTGATATACATTTTGCACCGAACACTTTTGTCATTTACAATTCAACACTATTTTCCACAATTTACTTTGTAACCTCCTTGGCAGGGACTACACTGCTACACAACCTTGTTTTATTATATTGAGGTTAATTCTTAATAAGTGTTGTGTTACATGTTTATGTGGTGCATGTTTTTATACGCATGTGTACTTCTTTGACATCAGGGTGTAGAGAAGAAAAGTAACTTGGCATTTGAGTGAATCCACATGCATATTGAATAAGGATTGCATCATAAAAAACTAATTGCTTTGAATATTATTGGTCGCACCATGATTTTGTGATTCAAAGGATAATTTTTGGATCTAAATACGACGTAGGTCCCATACTTAGTTCACTTTCTTTTACTCCCCTATTTGAAGAGTTTGGAAGCCATGTTTTGTCCTAGATTTT
The DNA here is from genome assembly GCA_032191745.1 of Picea mariana. Taxonomy (NCBI): domain Eukaryota; kingdom Viridiplantae; phylum Streptophyta; class Pinopsida; order Pinales; family Pinaceae; genus Picea; species Picea mariana. The sequence continues at coordinate 14,449 of JASDQU011441772.1, forward strand.
GAGATTGAATCCACTTTTAGAATGTACTTCGAACCTTACCCCATTTGAAGAATTTGAAGATTATGGTTTACCTTGGATTTTGAGGTTGAATCCACTTTTGAAACATACTCTAAATCATTATACATTCATGGAAAATGTAAGGAATTGGAGATGTATAGAGGAAAATTTAATGCATTCCCATAGCTAAAATTCAATTGAGTTTTGAAGGTAATTTTTCACACAATGCCTTTTTCTTTTGGTTTACAAAATTTATTATGAAGAGGTATTGAATTTTGAATATTTGTAGCTTTAAAAGTTCCCCAAATCAAAGAAAAAACCCTATAAAATATTTTGAGTTATGAATAAATTGCTAGAATCGTTTCCTTACATGCAATTAACTAGATGAGGCCAAAGTTTCCTAGATAAGCATTGAATTCCTTTTCAAGAATAATGTGGTTGGTATTAATTCCCCCATGGATGACTCTCTTCTCCCATTCATCATGGAGGCAACTCAAGGTTGAATCGAAAATGCATAAAATTTTTGTGTCATCGTGCCCAATTTAGAGGAGGATTGAATTTATTATGATATTTATCCCCTTAGATAGATAGGCTTGATGAGCCTTAATTCAGAGGCCTTGGAAAAATTTATGTGCAAGGTTCCCTCTCAACCATATCATCTCATCCAGAGCATTCTCACAAAAAAAAAATTCTTGTTAAGAGCCACATTGTGAACTAAGATGGATTAGCATCAAAGTTTGGAAGGAACCAGTTGTAGCGAGTGAGTAGGATTCCATAGCCACAAGAAGGAAAATTCACTTTAGATCAAGGTTGAAAATGGGAATTTGAGTGAAGGACTTTGGGAGGTAGGAGGCTTTAGTCTATGGTATTTGCAGGCGTGGATTATAGAAGTCTCCAACTTTTTTTATGGATCCATACCTCAATGTTGCACTTGAACCGGTCCTTGCATTCTCTCAATTACAAAGGTAAACTTTGATGGAAGGGTGCATCGATAGACAGTGAATGGTGGATTCCTGGTTGGTTCNNNNCAAAGTAGTGTTATGGTTCTAGTTGGAAGAGATTTGGAGAACATTGTCAATGAGAATGGAATGTAATAAGGATGAGGAAAGCATGGAAAAAGATATTGAGAGCACTGGAAAATATTGTGAGATTCCATTAGATCAATTGAAAGGATGCCATGGTAGAAGTCTACTAATAAATATAAGGGTTGTCAAGGCCAGGGCCTATAAGTGGCTTTCATGGCAATCTAGCCTAGAAAAATAGGTAGAGTAATAATTTATCTAGACATAATTTAGTTATCTTAATGTATTGTTAGTGTGAACCATAGAGATAGTATAAGAGTTAGACGTCAACATACTAGAGACATTGAAGCATATATTTAGGAATGTAACTATACTTTGGTTTATTAATAAAGATCGTTGCCATATTGATGTGAATGAGCATGTGTATGAGATTTATTCTCGCTATGAGAGAATTTTGGTGCCTAAGAGTGTTTATGAGAGAGGATTTGTGCATATAATCCTTTGGTATTTGCGTTAATCCATTGATGTGTGGGATTATCTTGATAAATTATATTGTTGAATAAGCAATGCATATGAACACATTTAGAGGGGGCCTTTGAGTTAAGGCTCATCAATATCGTTTGTGTCATCCCCTCGCAACCTAAAGATAGCGTGTCAAGGCTCCTATTGTGCATGTATACATAGACAAGAAATAGCTCATAAAATTCATGGCACCAACCATGCACCAAATACCTATGTCAAATTCAGTATATGGTGGAGATCTCCAAATGAATAACACACCTAGTCCACTTTGTTGACACATTGATAAACCATGGTGAGCTTGAAAAATCAATAAAAGTGGGTGCTTTCATAAGCATTGCACCATTCGAATGAATGACTAAGAAGACCCCAAGGGTCATTTAATGGATCTAAATGGTTGGGAATGGCTTTCAAGTCTCAATCTAACATAAGATCCATAAAGGGGGGACATCTTATAGCGTAATTATTGATTCATAATTATGATTCATTCTTCTAGTATCTAGGTTGGTTTAGAATAGGGAAAAAAAATTATGGGTAAAGTTTCAATATGCATGGAATTTGGATCATGAAGGAACTCAAATTATCCACGAAAATTTGGCCAAATTCAACATAAAAAAGATCTTTGATTACTACATATTTAGATTATTCCAAAATGGATTAATTAAAGAAAGTGTTGACAAACTCACAAATTATAAATGTTTATATTAATCCCTAAGCAACATAGTGCACTTCATCTCTTCATGTGTATGCCCTATGAATTACTTTTCAATTATGGTTGTGTAAAGGTGGTAGGATGTAAGTTTACTAAGATTTGTTAGCCTTATGTATTAATCCATTTTTTTAAATCTATTTAATCATCCTCTTATTTACTATAATTCCATTAACACTTAATCATTAAAATAAGCATTTCATTGTGGTAAGGCCTAATATTTTATATCATTGATTGCTCTATGAAAACCCTAGGTTGTGTTAGAATATAAGAGATGTGCTAGTTTTCACCATAGATAATATAGCAATATTGTCACCCAAGTATAGGCACAAAGGCCACCCTCGGGCACCTTTTAACCTTGACAGACAAAATAATTTTAGAAGCAGACTAATAGTCAACCAAGGTAGTGTACCTCTCTCCAAGGCTAGCGTACCAAGCAACAACAACCAAAGACCAAACAAAAAGTCCAAACCATAACCCAATACTAAGTCACTACTATAGTAGTTGTAGTTCTCCACCACTGATGCGCACCACTTATCCTTATGCAATTGTGAGTGAGTGAGACCAAAATGAGCTCTAGCACCCTCTATTTATACTACTCCAACTCACCTGACTGGGCCGACTTCTCTTCCTTCAGGATAATAACTCAATATTATTTATTCTCTTGATTCGACTTGTCTTCTAGGGTTATTATCCAACGTTTTAGGGTTTCTATTTCTTCCCAGAATATTCCAGTCTTGTCAAAGGTTACACGTAGAGGTTAATACCTCCCACAACTACCATAATTATCAACACTTCCTCCTAGATAGGGAGGTATTAAAGGAAATGATATTGATCACAAACATACCATTCAATCGGTATCATCATCATAGCCATATAGGCTATCTCATGATCAAATCACGAGCACCATCATCATTATCCAACTAGATAGTGTCCATGGTAATCATAACAATGCCATCCAATAGAACAAAATTGTGTCTATTCGTAGTAGTATACAACTACTATCTAGTAGTACACAACCAATCCTAGTAGCACAATGCTACTAACCAGTGACACGCAGTCACTACAAGTGGATCACATCCACCACAGTAGCATACAACTATTGTCCAAAGACATACAATCTCTACAACAATCATATCATCTGATATCAACAATATCATGATACAAACTGAGTCATCTAGGCCATTCTTCCACTCACATATATGAGATCTAAAAGAGCATCTTACCTCAGAAATTTAAACATCAACCATGGGCTATCTGGACTATTCTTCCCAAGCATAGAAGAATAATTGTCCCTGATTTCTAAACCTAAAACATTCAACCTAACTGGGCCATTCTTCCGGCACTATTCACAGTGCAACCTGGAGAGAATGAGTCTGCCCTAGGGAATGACTCTCCTTGATTACTGAGCCTAGACCATTCAACCTAACTGGGCCATTCTTTTGACACTATTCACAGTGCTACCTAGAGAGAATGATTCTTCCCTAGGGAATGACTATCCGGAACATTTCCTACGGAAATGACTATCCTACACCAACCTCCTACATCAGACCATTCTTCAAAACTAATCACAACTGTGAACTTCAAAAGAATGACTTCCCGGAGAGGCGAACCATTCTGCTTGACCACATATCAAAGTGACTTCCAAGGAGAATGATTGTCCTACACCATTCCCCCACACTAGCCACAAGGGGAATTGATGTCTATGGTACATCAACAATCTATCAGACCATTTTTGTTATGAAAATGATTGTCCGTTTAGGACCATTTTCCGAACTGGAAAATGATTTTCCATGAGAAATNCTTTATGGACTGGAAAGTGACTACCCAACCTGGACCATTTTCCAAAATAGAAAATGATTTCCCATACATCAATAACAAATCAGTGGTCCCTCCCAACCAGAGGAGCCATTTCTTCCCTTTCAACTAAGGGAGTAATCTCCATGAGCCCCATCTTGTCCCTTAAGTACACAAACTTTATTCTGGACAAAGGCTTTGTCAAAATATCTAGTACCTGCTCACCTGTGGAGATATACTGGAGTTTCACTTCTCCTTCCTGGATTTTATCATGAATAAAGTAGTATTTGATCTCAGTATGTTTTGACCAGTCATAAAACACTGGGTGTTCTCATAGCTTCATACAACTTTGATTGTCATAGTATATTACGGTCGAATATGTTACCTGATCAAATAGTCCAGAAATCAGCTTCCTCATCCATACTGCTTCAGTACATGCTTCACAAGCTGTAATATATTATTCTTTTGCAATGTTGAGTGCAACAAACTTTTGTTTCCTACTGGCCCATGATATCATAGCAGATCCCAAGCTCAAACACATCTCTGAAGTACTCCTTCTTTCTTTTTCACTCCTTGCCCAATATGAATTTGTGAATCCATGAAGTTGTACATCACTGGTTGAGGTGTATCTTAAACCATAGTTTAACGTCCCACAAATATATCTTATAACATGCTTTGCATCTATCCAGTGCTCATGTCTAGGTTCCACCTGGAACTGGCTTAAAGTGTTTACAACAAAGAAAATATATGGTCGAGTATTCACTAGATATTGTTGGGTATGTGTTATATTCTTTTCATGTGTGTGTGTGGGCGCGTCAGATTCGACAACTGCGTCTAATGATCCCAACTTCCTTCACTCTTTGTTTTGTGTGCGCGTGGTGCTTTCCTGGGGGTCTCCCAGGGGGCAAGTTTGTCCCCCTAGTTATGCACAGTGTTCGGGGCAGCGCCTCAAAATAATTTTTTGGGGGCGGTTTTTGATATTTTAGCAGTTTTCTAAATTAATCCTGGATTAAGGAATTAGGGTTTTGGTAGCTACAGAATACCTAAAACATTGTATGTATTGTATGGTGAATGGTGAAATTAATATAATAAATATTTGGGTGCTAGTATTCTAGGGTTTGAGCACCCTCTTGTGTGCTAGGTATTTTTTGGTGGTGAAGGTCTTTCTCTTGAAGAATATAGCAAAGGATTTGGCTGGGTTTTCTTCCTTTGTTGAGAAGGGTTTCCCAGCATACTTCTTGTGTTCTTGAGCATGGTGTTTCTTCTTATGATCTTGGTTGCTGCAACATTATTGTCTATGGTTAAGTTAAATGATAAAATGGAATGAACTTCATGCTTAACCTAGATTATTAAAAAATCAACATGGTATCAGAGCATAGGTCTTGAAAGAACCCATTGCACAAGCATCTACCAAGTCTCCTCTCTCTCTTCTGGAAAATTGTACGACCCTCCTAGGGTTTCCAGAAATTTTGTACGACCTACTTATTTAAGTAGTTTAAGCACTTTTCACTTGGACGTTGGGGATAAAAAGTGCATAGGAGTGTACAGCCTCCTTTTGCGCACCTGCAACAAGATTCAGATTGTATTTCTGAGCATTTTGACTTTTTGGCCCTAGGGTTTCTAGGGTTTCACTAATTTCTGTAGAAATTTCAGAATTAGGGTTTCTGCAACTCATTGAAGGATCTCTTCAGCTCACCAATGTTCTCCTATATTTCAAAAGGATTATTGTTGGCAGTCATAAGTCCAATAAAACCTAAAAGTGCTAGCCTAGCCTAGACATTAGGTTTTCTAGCCCAGTTGACAAGGGTTTGTGAAGAATCTAAAATTATGATGAACAAGAACTATGATGGAAGATAAGCTTGATGGATCAAGAAACTTCAAGTTCTTGGAAGACAAGAATTCGGAGGAAGTCTTATTGTGGGTAATACAAAAGGGTGACACTGTGACTACCTTCTTCATGAAGATGTCAGAGGACAGAGATAAACCAGGTGCCATTGGAGAAATCATATCAGCACCCTCAGGTATGCATTTGTATATATATTATTTGTATCATTGTCATAAGGGTAATTGCAAGAGGAAGGAACCTTTGTTGAAGTCATGGATCTAGAGGGATCTCAGTGCATTCAGAGGAACAACACACTATAATTGAAGACTCCAGGTTTGATTGTTGTAATTGTCATTCCTATAATCTATATTTCTAAATTTTGCTACATTACAAGTAGGGGTTGTCACTGTGACAACAATCCTTAAATTGTTTTGATTCTAGAGATGTACTCATTATTCTCCTTTAGGAGATATTCTTGTTTTGGTTCCTCTTGTCTTCGTTTTCCAGACAGGTTAAGAACAAAGGAAGATGTTTATCCTTCAGAGGGAGACACTTGACTCAGAAGGAGTCAAAACTAGTTGAGAAAGAGGAAGAATAGAACCACCATTGAGGCAACCAAATAATGCATGATCAAAATCATTCTATTATTCCATGGGAAAAAGAATGCATGATACAGTATATGTGCAAAACAAGAGTCTTCACCAGACCTTGAAAAACATAACTCCTGAAGAAGTCTTCACCGGAATGAAGCTTGAGATTGAACACTTCAGGTTATTTCGGTGCCCAGTGTATTTTCATGTACCCAAAGAGAATAAGTCCAAGATATATCCTTTAGGAAGAAAGGATACAATGAATCTTCAAAGACATCCCAGATCGACATCCCTAGTCAGAGACAGATTGAGACAAGCAAAGATGTTGTCCTTGAAGAAGAGACAGTCTTTCAAAGACCCAGAGAATCTCAGATGGAGATTGACAGTGAGAAATACCTTCTCCCCCTTCATCAATTTAGAGGGAGACAGACATTACTCCAGGTTATCTAGTTTCTCCAGTTGATATGTTCAGAAATATTGCAGTAGGGAATAAAATGTCTACCTAGACTCACTCTGCAAGAGGCAGAGAAACATGCAAGCCTCTCAAGGCACGTCCCGATAAATAGAAAGATATTTTCGAGCTATCCTTCGGTCATGATCCACCTTATTGATGTTGAGCCTCCTTAGAGAATCAACAAGAGAATAGGTATGGCAAGATGCCATAACATAAGAATACTAGTATATCTTAAAATGATGTATAAGATATTATTCAGGCACCATAAGAGAAGTTTGTAGTAACTTCCAAGTGGATCTATAAGATCAAGAATGATGGAAGTGTCAAGAAATACAAAACGAGATCTATAGCCAGAGGTTTCTCACAAACAGAGGGAGTTGTCTATGATGAGACACTTGATCCAGTAAACTCGATACACGTCCATCTGTACTACCATTCATGAGTTGGAAACTATATCAGATAGATATATTCTTGATGATTTTGGATTTCAACAAGAGTGTTTCTTATCCAAAACTATATTATTACAGTATTGGTGACGAGAGCCTGATTTTGATGACTTATTCATAAAGCCTTGTCGTTGGATACAAGTAATCCTTGACTTATGAATTCGAGATGAAGAATTTGAGTATGATGCACTACTTCTTGGGACAAGAAGTATGACAGAGGACCAATGAGATTTTTTCTAAATCAAAGAAAATATACAGTGAAAATATTAAAGAAGTTTAGTATGAAAAATGTAAAATCCACCATGATAGATTTAAAGAAGAAGATTGATGATGATTCAGACGAGACTAATCCATAATTGATTGGACCACTAATGTATTTGGTTAACACCAAACTTGATTCATGCCATGCAGTGAATATTCATGTCATGAATCAACCAAGACAGACTCACCAGACAACAAAAAAACATGTATTGATATAGATATATATATACAAGGCACAGTTGGATATGGCCTGAGATATGCCTCCAGTGTGAACTTGATTTTGCAAGATATGTTGATTCATATTAAGAAGAAAGTATAGTGGACCAAAAGTGCACATTCGGTTGATATTCTACCATGAAGTTTGCCATGGTTTACTAATATAGCAGAAAACAAAACTCTATGTCCTTGAGTACCACAGAGGCAGGGTATATAGCATCGAGTGTGCAAAGCAATGTGGCTCCACAAGCTTCTAACAGATGAGATGGATCCTATTATGATAATCAAGAGCCATGTGTAAAATCTCCTTAAGAACCCAGTGCTTCCTGATGAATTGAAACACGATGAGATGAAATATTCTTATATCAGAGATATGATGCAGAGGAAAATCGTACACATACAATACCTTCCTACACATGAGAAGATTGCAGACTTCTTCACCAAACTAACTTGGTGAAGAATACCTTCCTAGTTAAGAGGGGGTATTGATGACTCTAGCCAAGACAAAATTCAGAATACATCCGTGTGAGACTTGGCATGATGAAGAATGTCTCCCTAGCTGAGAGGGAGTGTTGATGATTGCAGCTATGTGAGACATTCTCTAGCTTACAAACCTATGATATGTGGATCATTGCAGTTATGTGAGTATTTCTCTCGGCTTACAAACCTGAGAGAAAGCCCCTAAGAAGTGTACATGGTTCCTGCCTGAGAAAGATCTAGGAACATAGAGATGACCTCCTCCAGTTAGAGACTTGAGAAGAACTCCATATGATTATCCAGTGGGAAAGGCGATCTGTTGAGTTAGACGTGACTATGGATGAGCACAAGGTGAACGTGTGAAATCCCAAAGTGTTGGGTTCATCGTCATGTGAACAAAAATGAAGATGATGTATTATCCTCCTCTGAGCAGCAGAGTTGACGAGAAGACTCCAGATGATTCTCCTATGTGAGGCATTGGGAAAGAAGATCTGTAGAGTGGATGTGCTTGTGGACGAGCACAGGTGAACATGTGAAGATTTGGTTCTTTTGTGTAATGCAGTGAACCAGAGATATGACATCCCTATGGATGTGCACCTAGTGGATGAGCACTAGTGGATGTATCAGATCATTTTCTATATATTGTTCAAGAGTCAGACCTACCTGTAACCCTAATTGTTATGTAAAGGGTACAGGTCAGCCCTACATTAATGTAATTAATAATAAAT